>CANYBF012659800.1:0-52789 GCA_948192965.1 Dalechampia spathulata | reverse complement strand
TATGTATAATTATTAATATTAATATTATTAGATTATTGGTAAGTATTAGTATTTTATATTATTATGATTATTTTATTATTTATAATTATTAATATATTTAATGATAATTATTATCATTATTTATTATAGTAATTTTTTATTAATTATTATTATTATTATTATGAATAATGAAATGAGAAAAGGGCGGGGAGGGGGAGGGGTAGGGTGAGGGAGAGGAAGTGAGGAGAGAGGAGGGGAAAGGTGGGGCCGGGCAAGGGAAGGGACAGGGGAGGGGTGATGTGGGAGTGGGAAGGGAAAGGAGAGCGGAGCGAAAATAGAAGGGTAAAATAATAATTTTATTATTTTATTAATATTTTTAAAGGGTGAAATTAGAAATTCAACAGTAAAATCTGGGGCTACTTTAGTATATATATATAATATATAATATATAATTAAAATTATTATAAAATTTTTTATTTTTATAAAATATTTAAAATCATCCCAATCTCATGAAGGAAGAGTTCATATACCAGGCCCGAAAATGTTCAGAAAAATTGGCGTAAGCCCATTATTATCGGGTTCCTCAGAGCTGCTCGTGCGTTTTCGCTTTAGCCTAAATTGTGATTCCCACCTGAGTCATTGAAAGGAAGAACTGGAACTACCAAGCTGAATCTTTATACGCAGCGGCTCAGCCTTGATAGGAGGAAGGGAGCGAGAAATGGCGTCAGGATGGGGGATCACGGGAAACAAGGGCAGGTGCTATGATTTTTGGGTTGACTTCAGCGAGTGTATGTCTCGTTGCAGAGAGCCTAAGGATTGCTCTCTCCTTCGTGAAGATTACTTTGAGTGCCTTCATCATTCTAAAGAGGTTGTTCCTAACTCACACTCTATCGCTTACCACTCAACTTCTGTTGATTCAGTGATGTGATTCTGAAATTTTGAGCAACAAATTAGGATAGATGCTTTTGAGTCTGCAAATCATCATGCGTACTTGACTAACATCAATTGATTCATTCAGTCTGTATCTATAATTTTCTCGTTCATTGGATCTCGTGTATTTGCTAATATTTAAAAAATCCCTAGCTATATGAGGTTGACTATTTTTCTTAGTTTTACGGGTTTTCCCTATGTCTGGCATGTTTATCTGTCAAGAATTGGCAGTGACTTAGGTCTGCTACCATTTTTATTGTGCGAATTGTGAATGGCGAGACAAAAATATTGGCATCCATATCACTGCTTTTGTTGTGGAGGCACAGCCATGTAAAACTTGGGGTTTGTTCGCTCATGTTTTGTTTAGAAAAATTTTTCTCCCAATGAATGACATTGGAGCCGTGCTTGCCAATTGCTAGCTTGCAATCGTTTGATCCATTCCAAATTTGTGTTAACTGCGTTCATCTGTTTATTCTCGTAAAGTTTTGGTTATTCAAGGATTATCCCAAAAAACCATACCCTACTTCTTAAGTATCTGATGTGTGTCTGACATGTATTTCATTGAAATGGTCACTGGGAGAAACATGTACACGAGAGGCATGATGCTACTTGTCCTTCTGTTGACAGTCTGGAATATCCATGTTACACTTGTTAGTATAAAGGTCTGCGTTTTTATCTGATCGATTGGTGTTTTGATTGATCTAGGCTTTGTACTTCTAATTTCTGATCTATGACTCCATCGCTGATGCTTTATTCCTCAAACTAGTTTTTGTGTGGAGGGGAGTTGGATTAATAATATTTTCCGTTCATGTTGCTTCTAAATTAGTTCGAAAGACTATAGTAGTCTACACATTACAGACAAACTGTATTGGACAGATTCTTTGATTTTTTTAGTGTGTGAAATTGAGGTGACGAGCTAATTCCAACATTCATATTCTTACATTCATTTTTCATATTGACATGTTAGGCTGGACTTTCAATAATGGTCAGTTTTTAGATATCCATCAGCATTGAAGTAGCTATAGGTGGACATGAGGTTTTTGCCTACTGCTAGCGTTTCAAATTGCTGCTCTGTCGCTTTTCCTTAGTTGGCAGTTGTCAATCTTAAAATGCCTTCTTTTTTTTCCAGCTCTTACTTTCTCCAGTCACATCATCAATTCATATCGTTCTATAGTTTGAGAATAATAGGCTTGATACTGGTTCATTTGAATTACTAATAGTTATTTGTAATATAGATTTTCCTAGCTTTGGATTCTAATGCAATTCAATCAGGATATTGTGATTCAATTAGTAAATTTCAGGCCATTTCATATTTAGTGTCATTTAAAGATAGTTGCACAAAGATTAGAAAAATGAATACACAACCTTAATTGTAGTTGGCTAAATTATTCTTCACTAACATTTAACTGAATGAGAAAACCATGATGAGAATCTGAGAAGAAGTGTTAGAAACTAGATAAACAATGTAAGGATAAAATTGCAAAAATAATCAAATTCAGTATTTTCTCGGTTTCATGAATGGACACTTGAAATAAAATGAAATAAGAGAATTTCTTCTAAAATAGAGTACTTAATATGAGATGAAGTACTACAAATATAAAAGTTTTAGAATAACCGCTACTGTAGAGTAATTTCTTCTCATAGTTTCCCCTTCAAATAAAGACTCTTGTTTCAGCTTATACTTTCTTGATGCTATATCTGTAGCAGTCACCAGTCAGAAATTACTCATGGTCGGGGTCTACCATAGCTACTTAGCCATTACTTTCTCATCTCTTCGCTTTATCTCCCAATGTTCAGTCTTTTCCGATATTGTAGCCTCAATTTCAAACATGCTCGATAGTTTATCAAGTTGCTGGATCTTTTTAGTGAACATTGAGCGGGTGCCTTTTGATCTCCTATACGAACAAACTTCCCTGTTCTGGCACATTCTTCTTACTCGTGAATGAAAGTGCGTTGGTTGATGATCTGGACCGGTATATCTGATGCCAAAGATCCGTGTTATGCATTTCAAATCTGGAAAAAATTTCCTGGAACTGCATTGATGGTAAATGACTATGCCTATTTTATGACTTCTAATGGTTAATCGTGCAACGGAGGTTTTGTAGATTCTTGGCACTGGGATCCTTGTTGATCTAATTGCCATTTTCTTTTTGGCCCCTTCTTGATTGATTTTTATGCAACCCGGGACCATGGGCAATCAAAGTATCTCTACCATACAAATTTGTCCATGCATATACATTTGTAGGCACTTGGGTTTTGTTTCTTTAGTTGATCTCGATGTTTATTGTAGTTTCAACGAAGAAATCGTATTTACAAGGAGGAGCAGCGAAAAGCACGAGCTGCTGCACGGAAGGCCGACGATGGTGGAGATGGCACAGACAAACACCATGCATAAGCCGAGATGAATCATCTTCTAGCAATAAATAATGTACGGAGATGTACTTTTTATTAATTCGATACTTTAACTTTGTTGGAACAAGTTTATTTCAGAATGGAGATGTGAATTTGAGAGTTTCTGATTTTGTGCAATAATAAGATTTTGTCAATCACAACATAATTTGTTGCCGACGTAAATGCATCTGGTTTGTTATGAAATGTGAGTGTGTTTGGTTAGATGTTATTTAAAAATACTAATAGTTAGTCTATCGGTTCTTTATTAGTCGTGCCTTGTATGTTAAATAAGCATTGTTTTGTTAAACAATAAAGTAAACATGCTTAAAGTGTGATTATTTTGTAATATTATTTTATCTTTTCATTTACCAGTAGTGATGGTACGAGGAAAGTCTAAATAATCTAACATTAATCAAGGGCGTAATTAAAATGATAGACATGTAATTTTTCTTAATAGTTGTATTATTTTTTTCAATAATAAGCCTTAAAAGGTTGCTTCATGAAAAGCACATCATCGTTACAAAAAAGTATATCCCGGTTTAGTGGGTCACAAATTACTATTTTCCTTTTTAATTATATAAATAATTAATATTTCAGGTTAAATTGTTTTTGAACCGAAAGTTAAAAATAGTTAACTGCAGTAAAAAATATTGGACTTATTTTAAACGTACAAGAAAAGAAAAGGTAATAAATTTAGTTAAAAAAATTTCAATTTATTTTCATTCTAAATAAAATATGTAATATCTAAAATATTAATATAATTTACCATATCGGCGAATTAGCATCATAAAATTATTTTTTGACCAAATGAAAAAACGAAAGGTAAAAAAAAAAATTTACAGCAACTTGCGTCGTCTTTTTTACCTAGGTTAATTCAATAAATTTGAATGAAGCCGAGCTGTCGATACGGGGAGCAGAAAGAGCAGCGCTAGTCCCGCTACAAAGGTTCATAGAGGATCCGTTCTCATTAATCAAAGGGCGCACAGCATAAAAAATACATAGCACCGCACGTTATTTTTACCGTGTTATATTTAATAACCATAGTACTATTTTTCTCGCCCAATTTGAAAACCCTAATCTTCCAACTTCATCTTCTAGCCTACTTTCCTCGTCTATCTCATCTTAGGTATGCGTGCTCTTCTCCTTTTCTTCCCCTCCTTATCAATCTTTGCAAAAATACACGATCAGTCGCATAAGCCCTTGTCCGCTTCGATTTCAACCTTTATTTCTACTATGTTTTTAGTTTCAGTTCTCTTATTGTTCTTAATTTCGATCTTCGTGTTTCCATGTTTAACCTAAAATTTATTCAGGATTTAGCTTGATTATGGATGATACAGGATGTGCTTTTTTCTTTTCGCACTTGTTCTTTCAAGATTTGAGGTGTTTGTATTTTTTTTATTGGTGGAAGTTTAAGGCTGTTGTTTGAATCTGTGTTTCAGGGAACATGAGCAGCCGTGCTAGCAGAACTCTTTATGTTGGGAATCTTCCTGGTGATATTCGTGAAAAAGAAGTTGAAGATTTATTCTACAAGGCATGCTTTTCTTTCTTTTTGCTTTTGTATTCAATATGAACATTATTAAAATTACCATGTGGCATGTATTATCTTGAGTTGAGTTTACTTCTTCCTGTTATCTATTGGGCAGTCAATCAATTGCTTTCTATAATGTTCTAACATGTTGAACTCATGGATCACATCATAATTAGTTTAATAGAAACTGCTTTTGGCAAGCCTTGAATTTATTTTTCATTTGCAGTATGGACCCATAGCCCACATTGATCTCAAGATCCCACCAAGGCCTCCTGGTTATGCATTTGTCGAGGTAAGTTAAACTGCTCATTTCCTTCCCACTTGTTATAATACATCTGACTTCTTGCAATTGTTTTTGAAGTTTGAAGAATCTCGAGATGCTGAAGATGCAATTCGTGGTCGGGATGGTTATGATTTTGATGGGCATCGTTTGAGGGTCAGTGATGGTACAGTTTATTGATTAAATATGCTGTCTCTTAAAGCCGTACCGTTCATTTTATGTAATATAATATAGGTGGAGCTTGCACATGGCGGCCGTGGGCATTCTTCCTCAGACCGTTATAGCAGTTACAGTGGTGGTGGTGGTCGTGGACGAGGAGTGTCCAGACGTTCTGAATATCGTGGTATGTAGTAAACATAATGCACTTCCCCAAATTTGACGTTTTCCAATGATGCATAAATTATTATTATTTTTTATCACATTTATAACTTGAAATTTCATATCATGCAGTTCTAGTCACTGGGTTACCCTCTTCAGCTTCATGGCAAGATCTTAAGGTGTCTAAATCTCGTTTCTTTTCTAATATGGGATTTCTACTTTCTCATTTGATTTCTCTCTTCCCTTTACACTGCTGTATGTATACAAAGCACCAATGAATTCATGCTGTTCTGGCAAATCATGTTTGAAATACATTGAAATCCAAAAATGACATTTCTTTTCAGGATCACATGAGGCGTGCAGGTGATGTCTGTTTCTCTCAAGTTTTCCGTGATGGCAGTGGTAAGATATCTGACTTATCATCTCTGCGGTTCCAGAGTGAAATTTGCTTGGATTGTTCTAGTAAAGATATGCATTTGGATGCTTTATAATCATTACATGTGGTATCTGGACTGACATTTTGTATATGTTACACAATTTTTTGGCTTTAGGCACCACAGGCATAGTGGATTACACAAATTACGAGGACATGAAGCATGCGGTAATTTATCTCTTATTTTTGGCCTTTATCTGATTAAATGAATTCATTATCATATGCTCATATGTCAATTTTTTTTTCTTGTTTGCAGATTAAGAAACTGGATGACTCTGAATTTCGAAATGCATTTTCTCGGGCTTATGTTCGAGTAAGATCAAAATCTTTACCCATTTTTTGTCTCACATCCCATGCTTCTGCATGCATGCCTGCCTGCCTGCCTGCACTGTCTGGCTTACATGCACGCATGCATTTGAATGTACAGTACTTATGTAATAATTATTTGACCTATAGGTAAAGGAATATGATTCCAAGAAAGACCCATCCAGGAGCCCTAGTCGTGGTCGATCTCATTCAAGAGGTCGTAGTGAAAGCCGCAGTCGCAGTCATAGCCGCAGTCGTGGCCGAAGTCCTAGTAGAAGCAGGAGCCGGAGGTCAGTGTCATTCTATAATACATACCTTAAATGTTGTAGCTGGGCTGAAATCACTTATTAACTTTATTGGGCAATACAGCAAATCCCCTAAAACTAAATCCTCACGTCGATCACCTGCAAGATCAAGATCAAGATCTGCTTCACGTTCTGGCTCAAAGCCCCGTTCTCTGTCTAGGTATATATAATTGCTATGGATGATATGCTTGTTAATTCTTATAATGTGCTTGTATCTGTTAGAACCATTATTATTCACTGTACAATTTTCTGAAATTGAATCGATGTAGAGATGTGAGGTTTATGTTTGTTACTGGTATATCTGGATAGTAAAGCCTATCTTTAGGGCTCATTGTCTGGTATAGAATTACATGAGGTTACATCCCTTGAAATGAAAGTTAATGCTTTTAAAGCTCCTATGATGTCAATGGTGTTTATGTGTTTTACTGGCATTTGATGCAAGGGATAAGACCAAGGTACTTTGTTTTTGGTGGTGGCAAGGGAGAGAATTATGAATTATTGTTTAATGTTCACAGTTCAGTTTGGAACTAAAATGCCTTTGTAAATACAAATGCTGGAGAAGTACCGTACAGGGCTTTGTAAATAATTAGCAGACAAATACTGATTTCCGGAGGTTATTCTGGAGATTGCTTGGTATAACTAGTGCTTTGGACATTGAACTGCAAAATTTATGTACTTTTTTTTCTCTAGAGTGTTTTTGCCATGTTGGTTTGACATGTGTTGATCCTCATTCTGTTCTTTGTTGATTTATAAGTCTGAAAGATTTGCGCTTTGTGGTTGCTTTTGGTAGGGGTAGCGTTATTAAGTTGCTTTTACCTTGTGGTACTGGTCAAAGTTGTTAAAACTGGAATTCTCATCATTAATAATGATGACTTGCATTATTTCTATACTTTGGTTTTTGTTTCTCCTGAGATTATATTTGGAACTTTGCCACTTCCACTGTTTGTTCTGTTCAATGGTTGGGGTCATTTGAAAAGAGAAATTTTCAGGATGTCCAAATCTTTGTTGCTTCTCTCTTTTGTTGTATGAAAATTGCCTTGTTTGATAATGCAGTGAACTGGGGATTGGATTAGGATCTTGATGGGATTTGATTCAGTTCCTGTATCTTTTTTGGTTGTGGAGCTGTGCTGTTTTTCAAATGGGCAGCTTTGGAAAACTTCATGGCATGTCTTATCTGATGTGTATAGTATGGTAAATGCCCTTGGGTGCTAGATTGGGAACAAAGGAGAATATGGATTGCAATAGTGAAGCTGGATTTCAGTGAACTAACTGCTAGTGGATCTGGAAGTCTCCGGCAATGAGTGGTAGAAACTATGTCATTTATCATGTCCTACTTCAAACAGTTGCCAAGCTAATAGGACCTGCTAGCTGGACGCACTGGATTTTATGGTACAACAGGGAAGCATGCTTCTTTCCTGTCCAATGGGGGCTTGAAAACACTTGATTAATTAAGATTTAAGATTTTTTTTTTTAAATAGGTTCTCCGATTGGGTGGGAATTTTCTTTATTTGGATCTAATATTTATATTTTATTCTGTCTGAATTGCTAAAGATTTATGTCTCTTCCTTTTTACCTTTTTGAATTTGGTAACTCTGACGTGGAAGAGGCATCAAGGCTCTTGGATAGAGTTGTTAAAAAGGAACGTGTGGATTTTAAAATTTGGGTTGTTTCTGGAACTTTTGCAGATCGCGTTCAAGATCAAGATCTCCACTTCCACCTGTAAGTTCATTTCTCATTTAGGTATAGGTGAACTTTTCAAACGCCAGAGAACCTGTCATCAATTGGATATTTGAAAAATATGTTATGGCTAAGCTGGCATGACAGTGGATTCAGGATTAATGAAAAAATAAGTAACCTAGAAAGTAAAGCTCAACTGGCAATTCGTTTATCTCAATGATGTATTATACGAGTTTCAACTGCACTTCAGAAGAGGATCTGTATATGTTAAATCTGCAACGTGTTGCAATAATTTTTTAGTATTCGGCTTTGGTGTACTTCATGATTTTCTGATACTGATGGCCTAAGGCTTTGGGCATTGGAGTTATTTCTTCCTAGTATGCTAGATGTTACTACTATAATAATGTATTTTGCTTTCAGCGTCAGAAAAGAACCAGCAAAAGTCCCAAAAAACGGAGTGTTAGCCGGAGCCCAAGTGGTAGCAGGAGCAGGAGCAGGAGTTTATCCCGGTCTCATCTCATGCACATTTTTTTAGCCATAGTTTATTATAGTTTCATTAGTTATAATTGGTCATATTTCAGCTTTCTTCCTGATTGATGTGTGTGTTGTTTTGCTAATTCTGGTATCGTTCAAAATGTTGGACAGGTGAGTAGTTGCTCGCAGTGGTGAAGGGCTTGAATGAGCATATGCCGTTTAGACCGGCGTATTATAAATTGTTGGATGGCAGTCGAGTACCGCGGAAGATTTCATTTTCAAGACTTGGATTCTTGTGGCTTGCACATTTGTAGGCTTTTGATGTTGGATTCAGTGTTTTAAAGTTTATAATTTAGTTGGATGGACTTGTGTGGCTATAATAGACGGATTAATGTTATTTTCTTTTTCAAGTTTTGATGGATGGTCAGTGATTTAAAAAGCCTGTTCGTTTTGATTTGGTTGCATGGTAAATTATTGGATGCTTTAAATAAAGCTCACATTCACCTGGTCACGCGGCACTTACCTCTGGAGAAGGTTGTTTTTCTCCAAGTTAATTTTATGCCATGAATAGAATATTTTGACCGTCGATGTATTTGGTTTGCTGGTATTTATAACTTGGAGAATAATTAACATCATCGATACTACTCTCCACATGAGGACCTTCCTGCTTGTCATGTTCCGATACACGCAGGGAGAGTGTTTTTGGAAATTCCCAAGTGGATGAGTGTTTTGCTAAATATCTGACTATAATCAAGAGTGAATAAATTTTAATGGGGAGGTATAATATGAAGATTACGTTGGCAAAAAATATAATTTATTTCATAAAATTATATTTTACAATAAAATAAAAAAAATTCCTGAAGTGGGTTTTATGAAAGTAATCTTAAAATATTGAATAATGAACTACGGGTTGCTGACTTGATTGGCAACGGGTTGAATTGTTGGGATTCATCATTTCTTTGCAGTCTTTTTCTCGATGGATGATTGTCCATGTATTCTGCAAATATCACTTACCCTTTGACTCGTTGGATGATAAGCCTATTTGGCACTACATTACAACCAAGTGGTACGACTCATCATGAGGTTTTGGATGTGAACTGGAAGCTGTGCCTCCCTCCGGATATCAAAGTTTTGCATGGAGATCCCTTCGTAACTTGATCCCCACACGTCAAAGATTACAGACTAGGGGAGTTCCATTATCAGTCAATGTGCTCTCTGTCATGCTTTATTGTCTTGCTGGCGTATTCAAACTTGTTGGAATCTTTGGGAGTTTACGAACCATGTTGTTATCAACTCTTTCAGTGGAATGCCAGGAATTTGTTGATTTGGAGAATGCAATCTCAGTCACCCCTATCAAATATACCACTCACCAATCTCAGTCACCCTATTCAAGGGCTGATGTATCTTTTGCTTCTTCTTCGTCAACTAGCTTGCAGAATGTAGATGTGGAATGGGTCTGTGATGTTGATGGTTCAGACTGCCAGAGTTAGAACAGATAAGGTTTCGATGGTTCCTTCCAGCAAGCTTTATCAGGTTTTTATGAAACAACATTATGAATACAGGTTTGGAAGGGAGGACTGTTAGGAGAGCCCTTTCTTGGGGGTGCTCTAGATTTGATCTGGCAGAATGTATCTACACTGATGCCAAGATTGTCCCAAACGGGATTAACTCGATGGATGCCAAGTTCTTTGGACTAGTTGGCAATTTAATCAAGAGTTCCTTTTCTGATTCATGTCTGTATGTTTGGGACGTTGTATTTCTTTCTTTTAATGTTTAATGAAGTCTATGATTAAAAAAAATTTTAATATAAAAATGAGATTGTTCAAATATGTATTTACTTTTTTGAGATCGACAATATTTATAAATTTGTCAAAAAAAGTAAATAAAAAAGAAACTAAGCCGTTAAGGGAAGTCAGATAATCCCAGTGGCGACTGCTTATCCTCATATGAACAAGTCATTTATGTTTTATGAAAATCACCTGCGCATACCGTACGTGAAAAGAAAAGAAGGCAACTGACCAGGAGCCATTGCCTATCCTCAAAGTTCTGATCCTCCCCTGCTCGTTTACTCCTCAATAATTTAACTGCTTAATGATCATGACGTTGAGGCTTGCGATTGCTTTCTTAAGTCTAGCACTAGTTCGTTGCAGTGATAAATATAGCAGACGAGATTTCCCTCCTGGTTTTGTTTTTGGTTCTGGCACTTCTGCTTATCAGGTCCGTTCTATATCCACTATGTTCTTCCGGCAGATTAATTACCTGATTACGTTAATCCACCGTCTGTGTTTAAGTGACCACACGACTGAATCTTTATCTAACTGGAAGGAGGAAGGAGCAACTAATGAAGATGGCAGGACTCCTAGCGTTTGGGATACTTTTGCTCACAATGGTCATTTTCCTCTCTCTGTCTCTCGCTTTTCGTTAATAATTCATCTTTCAAGTCTGATTATTTCTGAAACTACTCCACCCAGTTTGTCGTTTTACGGAGAAAACGTGTTAACCTTTTTTAATGTTGTTAAACATGCTCGCCCAATTACTTCAAGCCCATGCTGCTCGTGTTTTTCCTTTCCTTTTCTCTCTTCGCCATATGATCAATCTTAAAACCATTCTGTGAGTGGATATCCATTAAGTATTTCTTGTGTAGCATGGGTTTTTATCTGATTGGATGCCCATGTGCTTGCAAAGATGGGAAATTATGTATTTGTTGTTTATGCTCTGTGGTCGGACGAAAATGTAGTAGCTGAATTGGATCGGGCTGCGTAATTAATTTCCCGAACTTGAGATTCCAGGATATGTGGGTGGTGACACTGGAGATGTAGCAGTCGACGAGTATCACAAATACAAGGTGAAGCATTTAACTAAATATAACGACACTGTAATACTTATCAACCGTAAAGGGGTAATTTCGCAGAATCAATCTCTCTTGTGCAGGAAGATATTCCACTCATGGTTGAAACAGGGCTGGATGCTTACAGATTTTCAATTTCATGGTCCAGACTTATCCCAGGTATATTCTTTTTAATGTAAATTTGTAATGTCATGATATTGGAAGAAAAGAATTATGGCTTATCTGATCATTATACCTTCTCTCCCTATCAGATGGAAGAGGACCTGTCAATCCAAAGGGCTTGGAATATTATAAAAATCTCATCAACGAGCTTCTCAGTCATGGTCTATGCTTAAACTTTCAACTTGCATTGATTTTTATGCTTCATTTCACTGTGAAGTTATTTATCGACCTGTTTTTCTTATACGCTGGAACAGGCATCCAGCCGCATGTCACGCTGTGTCATTATGATCATCCGCAGGTACTTGAAGACGAGTATGGGGGATGGGTTAGCCCGAAAATTGTGTACGTAATCAAATGTTTTAGAACGTTCTCTCGGGCTAATGACCATGTTCTTCATATTCTTTGCAACTGTCCTTAGCAAATAGGATGATGAAGCCCCTATGTGGATGCAGGAAAGATTTCACGGATTATGCTGATGTATGTTTCAGAGAGTTTGGCGATAGGGTCTCATACTGGACAACCTAATGCCCTTGTAATGGCTAGTTACGATTTGGGTGTATATCCACCCACGCGTTGCTCCCCTCCATTTGGAACTATTAACTGCACCAGGGGCAACTCCTCAACGGAACCATATTTGGTTGCTCATCATATGTTGTTGGCTCATGCTTCGGCTGTGAGATTGTACAGGAAAAAGTACCAGGTCTTGTTCATTTTATATTTGTTATCTAGTTACTTATAGAAACATGAAACTATGCATGGATGGAGGTTGGTTACATGAGGAATTAGTAGATTGGTATCAATTTAAGCCATAGTCAGGTGATACGATTTTGAGCCTGCAGATGTTTATTTTGTTGTCATGTTGCGGGACAAACAACTTGGATTTGTTGGGATAAATCTTTTTGTGTATGGGTTTCTTCCTCTAACAAACTCGACGCAAGATGTGCTTGCGACTCAAAGAGCATATGACTTTTTTGTTGGCCTGTAAGTTCGGAAGGTTTCTTTATTTCCCTGAATTCATACATGCTTTCCCTTCAGTTCGCTTGGACTAGCATCATTCAACATTCTATATATGTTTTTGGCTTGTTTCAGGTTTATGAATCCTTTAGTGCTCGGAGACTACCCTGACACCGTAAAGAAAAATGCAGGCTCACGACTACCGGCCTTCTCCAATCATGAATCTGAAGAGGTCAAGGGTTCCTTCGACTTTGTTGGCGTGAATCACTACTCTACGTTATCCATCAAAGACAATTCTGAAGTTTTAAAATAAGAAAATAGAGATTTTATGGCAGATATGGCAGCACAGATACGCAAGTTCTTTACATAGAATTACCTTCTTAATAGGGGACTGAAACACGACTGCTCTTACCTTTTCTCTTGATATACAGTATTTCCGATGTAGACTTACAATATAGATCAGCCATTTTCAGGCTCTATCTGATTTGAGAGGAATTGGCATTTGTTTTTGAACTATTTCTTTTCCGCTGCAGTACATGGGATGACCGGATCATTAGGAATACAAGAGGTAACAGCTTAAACATTTGGAACAATTTCGGTATTGAATAGAGTCTCTGAGCATACTCTATCTCACTCAGGTTCCCACAAGGCCTTGGGGTCTGCAATTGGTGCTGGACTACTTCAAGCACGTGTATGGCAACCCCACTATTTACATACATGAAAATGGCACTCCTCCTTGGCTTATACGATAAGCCTGAATTTCTCTCTTCTACTTCAACTTCACATCACATCAAACCTGTGATGAAGAGCAAAATCATCGCTCATGTATCTTTTTTGCCTAACCTGTTCGATCATGCATGAAGCAACAGCTCGTTTATGAACTTGGCAATGCATTTTCTTTCCAGGTTATATGACACCGCGAAATTCGTCATTGGAGGATATAGCGAGGGTGAAATATATTCATTCATTCATTGGGAGTGTGCTTCATGCTATCAGGTGTGCATTAATGCAATATACACTATAAGTGAATGATCCTCCAGTTAAGGGTTCTCTCACATTTTCTTGCTTATATTTCCTAGTTTCTGCTCTCATCTCTTTTGTGTATCTTTTTGTATTCAAATCGGAAAGGAATGGATCAAACACAAGAGGGTACTTCATATAGTCTTTTCTGGATGTATTCGAGATAAGGGATGGCTACAAATCAAGCTATGGCTTGTACTATGTAGATCTAGACGATCCTGAATTGAAGAGATACCCGAAGCTTTCTGCCCATTGGTACTCTCACTTTCTGAATGGGTCAAGTGTCAGTTCAGATCAAGTTACAGAGCTTGGAAAAGATACTTCATTTCTCATTTCCTCTAAAAAATATCTATGTTCAACAGTATAGTATACTGTTACTGATTTCCCTGATTCTGAAAGCCCGTTGTGTTGGGTTCGAGTTGCGATGAATCTAAATTGTACCATTGCAATAAACTGTACTGTTAAATAAATTCCTAGCACACTCGTGCTTGTAGCTCCCAAAATTGGCAACCGACTACAATCAATTTCAGTTGATTAGTTTCTCTTTAATTAATATTCTCAGTATTACTTCATGCATCGGCTTCTTCTGTTGCATTGATGCAAGGTAAATTCATGTTTGCAAATTGAAGGTGGAAGGAGCAGCTGACTGATGATGACAGGCTGTTTTTAGGTGCAGAAATCATCGGGACACAGTTGTCAAACGTTCCGGAATTTTCATAACTCGTAGTTACTGAATGCCTTAATATATGAAACTTCCGAGATTCCAGCGATTTGATCGTCACTGTGCCTCTCGCACCCACAAGTCAAAATACATAAACACATAGGCTTTTGCTGCCGCTGGACATCAATACGTCCAAAACAAACTGTACAAGAAAACTCTAAGAAAGGACACAAGAAAATGATTTATTGCGCATTAAATTGGATCATCCTGTTAGCGAGAAGCATAGAATCAAAAGCACCAGACAAAGAGTGCTGACCAGCATCACCTTCTGACTTCCGTGTCTTGCTTTCAGACCTTTCCACATGTTACTGATACAAAACTCTACCGTCATAGTGGGAAAAAGAAAACCTCTTTTTTATAAAACCAAAAATCGTCTCTTGCTCGGCTCATTTTCATCTTTGGGTGGAACCTTTTAATGATTGACCAAAGTTGTGAATTTCTGCTGTCTATGAATCTGTCTCAATAATGTCGGCCATTGCTATTAAGCTTATTGAATGTGTATGAGGATGTTTCGGAGATATTTCCTGTAGTTATTTTTGCTAAATTTAGCAACTTTAATTTTTTGCGGTGATGAGTGCAGCAGAGATGACTTTCCTCCCAATTTTATATTTGGTTCTGGCACCTCTGCTTATCAGGTTCTTTCGTGTATCATTGTTTTTTTTCCCGATTTTTACTCGTGGCATGTCTGAACCTCTTCACGAAAATTTGTAATTTTCACAAAAGGTGGAAGGGGCAGCAAGTGAAGATGGGAGGAAGCCTTGCATTTGGGATACCTTCGTCCACGAAGGTCACCTTTTTTTTTTTTTTGCTTCTTTTGAATCCCTTTTTGCATCGTCTTTCTCTTGTAGTACACTAAGAATAGTTGACATTCTGCTGAAATTCCAGGCAAGATGGGCAGGGAAACTGCAGATGTATCGGTCGATCACTATCATAAATACAAGGTCAATAAAACTGAGACTTAAAACAGTTATTTGAATCTTGACAAGCTAATGCTTTTGTTGTGGTCATCATTTCTGTGCAGGAAGATGTCAAGCTCATGGCTGAAACTGGGTTACATGCCTATAGATTTTCTATCTCATGGTCTAGACTCATCCCAAGTACGATCTTCTGACTGCAACTCCCATTTTTAGTCTGCGTATTCTGGTTGTCAAATTGAATTGATCGTGTAATTACATTTCACTATCAGATGGAAGAGGACCTGTCAATCCAGAGGGCCTAGAGTACTACAACAATCTCATCAATGAGCTTATCAGAAATGGTTGCTGCCAGATCTCTCATAAGTTCTTAAGCTAGCTTTGTTTTTGATTGATTTGTTTGTTTATTTTCTCATGGGACAAAATCAGGCATCCAACCGCATGCTACAATATACCATTACGATCATTCTCAGGCGCTTGAAGACGAGTACAAAGCATGGATTAGCCCAAAGATAGTGTATACCAATCAAACATTGAGTTCTTATTCATTTTACTTGTGCTATTCGCTGAAAGGAGGGAAAAGGGGTGACTTGAAATCTCTGTATGTGGATGCAGGAAGGACTTCATGTGTGTTTCAGAGAATTTGGGGACAGGGTTTTGCATTGGACTACTTTGAATGAGCCTAATGTTCTTCCGTTTTTCAGTTATGATGTGGGAGTGTTGCCTCCTAACCGATGTTCTGCTCCATTTGGATTCAACTGCTCTCGAGGCAACTCTTCATCCGAGCCCTACTTGGCTGCTCATCATCTCTTGTTGGCACATGCATCAGCTGCAAGATTGTACAAGCTAAAATATCAGGTCTTGCTCACCAATTCTATCAATCTGCCATGCTATATTAATGATATCTCGGACAACGAATGGATTTTAATTGACGATTATGCAGGCAAAACAACATGGATTTATTGGTATAAATCTCCTTACGGCTGGAGTTGTTCCTCTGACAAATTCAACACAGGATTTGCTTGCAGCACAAAGAGTCACCGACTTCTTTCTTGGCTTGTAAGCTTCAAATTTGACTCCTAATACGCCAACCTATTTTGCTCGGAATCACCTGTTTTTCCATTACTAGTTAGATTACAAAAGCTTTGACATCATAAGGTATGCTTATGGCTTACAGGTTGATGAATCCTCTGGCATTTGGAGACTATCCTGACGCAGTGAAGCAAAGCGCTGGGTCCAGGCTACCAGCCTTCACCGTTGATCAGTCCAAACAGATTAAAGGTTCATTTGACTTCCTTGGAATTAATCACTACTTCTCAGTAATAGCCAGTGACAACTCCGCCAACCTGGAATCTGAGCATCGAGACTATTTCGGAGACATCGGAGTAGAAGCAGAAAGTAAGATTTACACCCATAACTTGGACCTAAAACGTCTGCTTTTTTCTTGTTGCTTCTGCAATATATGGAGTCTCAACTGATCTTCACCAAGTCAACCGTCTGGTTTTCAGTCTACTAAACACCTGATTAATACTAATCTGCCAAACTGAATCTTGTTTTCCTTTTGTAATTTGTGTGTGTTGCAGTCGCTGACTGGGACCAGTCATCATTTGAGGTAAGAGTTGGAAGTATAAACTTCTATGTTCGGACTACAAATACAAGCTCTACAATTTTAGCATCACCAACCGTGTCTATGAAATTCAGTATCCAGTAAATGCGTGGGGCTTGCAAGATGTGCTGGAATGCTTCAAGCAAGTTTATGGCAACCCTTCAATTTACATTCATGAAAATGGTTTCCGTCTTCTCCGCATCACTCATGTATCCGATGCCATTTCCTTTGCGTACATTCCTCTCCTTTCTTCTCAAGCTTTCTGTTGAAAATTGGCAGGGCAGCGAACCCGACGTACCACATCACTGGAAGACACTTCAAGAGTGAAATATATGCATGCGTACATGGGAAGTGTACTTGACGCTATAAGGTATTATTATTCTTTAATTTCCACCATCTTTACTGGTCTGTTCTCTATACGGCACTTCTCTGATAAGATTTTTTTTTCTTTTGGGTTTCGGCAACTTGAAATTTGCAAGGAATGGATCAAACACAAAAGGGTATTTTACATGGTCTTTCTTAGATATATTCGAGTTATTGGGAGGCTATGAGCCATGCTTCGGTCTGAATTATGTAGACATCGAAGACCCAAAATTAACTAGATATCCTAAGCTCTCTGCTCGTTGGTACACTCAGTTTTTGAAAGGACGAACAGTTAGTTCCAGTGTAGTTATTGAGCCAGGGAGCTCCCCGTCTCTTTCAGGCAATATTAGTTTAGTACACTGCTTATTGATTTCAATAGTTCTGAATCCATATTGATGTACCTGATACGACCTACGAGACATGTGAGATCGGGAGGTGGTTTATCACGTTTCTTGGGGAAACAAATAATACCATCTTGATTCAAAATAAAGAAAATTGCTGTCATCGAATATCGTGTGGAACGAATGATGAATAAGAACCGATACATGACATTGTAGTTGTACATGAAAGATTCAACTCTGCTTTTAAAACAAGTTGTTGGATCATTGTCCAACTAGTTATTGGCATATACAATTAGAACAAGCGTAGGCCAGTGACTAGAAGTTCACCGGCGACAGCTTACATCGGCCAGATCTTTAAATGGTCTAGAGCAGGGGACATGTTTATCAACGCCGTTGAACGATGCAGATGGAGAGTATATTGTTTGTCTGGTAACCAGTTGCTTCACCACTGTTATTGTTTGAGATGTCACAAGCTGTACACGGCTATTATGAAATGACAATGAAGTTGCTGAACAAACAATATCATGATATTGCACAGATTCACCTCGCAGGCGCCGTTGAGAAAATAACTTTATACAGTTTCAAAAGCCACAAGATTGTCGAGTTTGATAAAATTTACAAAAAGCGGACCAGTTTCAATTGCGATACATAACGTTGGGTTTTTAGTCACTTCGAGATCGCAATATGATCAAAACGTTACTGAAATAGTGAGAGTTTTCATCGACGAGCTTTGGCAATTGCACCCAAGATTGGGTCCTCTAACGATTAGTGCATATGCCAAAAGCTGCTAGATCTATTGCCAGGATTGGGTCCGCCACCAGTACTCTGATGAAAGGATACCCAGCCCGAGTCCCTATCAAGCGACATAGGCTGGAAATGAGGCACATGCTCTCGCTCCCATGCACGAAGGTGATTTGGCAAAGGATTGTCTACTTCTTGTTGATTCTGACCAGATGGAGGAATGATTAAGAAACCACCACCATGATCATGTTGAACGGGTGCTGGCACTACGGTTGGCAAGCCCCTTGGACCATCAAATCTCCTGATACCATGGACCATTGATGAAGGAATGCCAGGTGAATTGCTTGATTGCTGACGATGGAAAGCATTTGAAACGTGGATCCTTTCATGGGCCCGAGCACCGTTTGCAGGATGACGAGGAACTATTGAAGAGACAAATGAGCTGCCAGCTGTAGGACCAGACCTGTAAAGATGAACATGATCATTAATCTGATGCAGTTGATGGCTGTACGATGAGAAGCAAGCACCAAAGATCAATCATCGAGGATATTAATGATGTAACTGCATATTTTCCAAAAGTGAGCCCCATAAACTATTGTTTCATGAACTGAAGAATATGTTGATCCAGACTCGCAGAATATAACATGGAACAGAAATCAGTTAGAACAATACAGTGCTTACCCATGACCAAACAAGACTGGATGCGGAAAAGAGGTGGACCTAGTTCTTGTATCCGATTCACCAGTAGACGATCTGATTGCCAGAGGAACAGAAGTAGGGTCAACACCATTATTGTGGCTACTAGATACAGTGACAGGAGGGGAATGGCGACCCCAAATATGGTATTGGATATTAATTGCAGGAAAAGCATGGGTGCTAAAAATTTGTTGGCGCCCAGACGGACTGTTCCAGTGATGATTGAAGTTAGCAACATCAGTGCTGTCGTTAGATCTTGATGAGTTTGGAGGAATTGATCCAACATATGCAACATGTGGATGAGCCACTGATGATGCAGCAGTGTGTTCAGCATAAACTGAATGGTGAGCCCTTAAGTCATGATCTACACATGAATAAAATTAATTATCTTTCCAAATCATCACTAGGCACCACATAGTTATCTTAAATCTATTAGTATTACAATACTTACATGTAGTAGATGGAGATTCTACTTCCCTGGAAAACATAAAGAATCAAATTATCGTTGAAGTGATGATAATACTATTAGACAGAAAAATGTCAAATGTTCTGTTGGGTGGAAAAGAGAAACCAGAACATCGAAAAGAAAAGTAAATGACATACAGATTCCTTTATTGGGGCCATGCCAAAAGAAAACCAGAATAATAAAACACAACAAAAATAGAGCACTATTCAAGCAGAAAGACAATCCACCTTAAAACATTAAGCAAGAAAGAAAAGAAATTATAATTTTTAACAAACTGAAAGAAAATCCTCACTCTGAATCTGATTTCCTCTAACATTCCACAATGAATAATTGTTCTCTTTAGCTTAGAGCAAAATACAAGTTGTCCAAGTCTAGGCACTAGATGAGATAACCTATCCCTAATGAATAATGCAGGCTCTGGCCTCTGTTAGAAAACAAGCAGGTAAACTTAAACTATAGTTACATGTTTGAAAGCTAATGAATAATCTCTTACCCAGAGAAAGGAAATAAAAAACAAAGGTATAATCTGATTGGAAAAGAAAAGAAAAGAACTCTAATAAATGCCAAAATGTAGAGTAACTGCAAAAAATACAGATGATTCTGAAACAGAAGGTAAAAGACTTCAAACAACAGACACATGTAAGTAATCAAAATAACTGATGCTAATTTAGGGGAAAAGGAAATTACAACACAAGACAAACAAACCAGAGTACTTGATTACTGATAATAACAGAAAAATTGATACTGCTTACTCGAAATATGAACCAACACGTGCCATTTCACCAAAAGGACACCAGTGAACCCTATATGGCTGAAAAAGGCAACAAGGAAAAAATCATGAGAAATATGAGCAAAAATAAAGAGCATGAAAATCTATAGCTTCTTCAAAATACAAAAGAGGAAACCTAGCAATCAAAATTTTATCATATACTTGTTAGCTTCCATATTTATATTCCACCAATGAGATAAAAGCCTGAATCACCTCAAACAACTCAACAATTTGAGTTGATACTTATTCAAAAATGTACATATCCTCCAGTGAATTGATAACAATACAAATGTAAATAATCAACATATACAGTAACCGGAAAACAAAAATGATGATTCCTTAATAAAGATGACGTACTTTAAAAAAAAAAGAACTAAAATGGTAAATTTTCCTTTTTTTTTTTTCTCAGAAGCTCATTACAAAAGTCTAGCTGACATGACTTGTCAGCAGTAAAAGGAATTTTCAGACACAAGTCAGGAAGCTGTTCATTCAATTCCGTCATGATCAGTTGAACCCAATACTTTAGAACATATGGCACTGGCAACCGCATAGCCCATTCAAAAGGTGTGATCCCCTGCTTTATTCATTCACCGATTCTTACATGAATGTTTACAAGTGCGACAAATAGCATCACAATATTCATAAACATTTCAATCCATGTCTTCCACATAACTTGTGGATCTAAATGCTAAACAAGAATTGTATAACCAAACAACACAAGCATAGGTATTGAAATTGCACTTGTCAACATGGATCAGATTAGGCAAAAAGGCTTTGCACCAATAACCTCCTTTACATTAGCATCAGGAAGGTTAAAATTTCAACTGCACATTTAAGAAGCCTAAACAAGGCACTTTTCTGACCAAATAAAGCACAGAAGTCACAGTCAGTGTACCCTCCTCTTCTAGGGAATAACTTAGCACTTTAGATATAGCTCATGCCCTTGCCAAAAATTGAGCATGCTAAACGACAATCTTCAAATAACCAACCATAAAAAAATATGAACGAAAACAGAAATCAACCACATTCTACCATTTCAGGATAACTTAGATCATAGAAGTCCTCATCAGGAATCCATTCATCCATGTTCATCTCTGGTAACATACGGTTGGACCCATTTGCATATAGCCATTGACCTTTCTCAATCTTTCTGCAATTTGGGCATTGCATTGCTCCTTTCGTATTAAATGCTGAACCAATACAATCTGCATTACACAAGAAGTATATAAATAAAGAGAAAGCTACAAAGCCAACGCTTCTGTACCAACTTATTAATACATCCTCGTGGATATTATAAACAAAAACAAAACAGCTGTATAAGTTGGTGTAGAAGTAACGGCACAATGAGCATTCTTCATAAATTATAAGTCATATCAATGGCCTGGGTAGATGATTGAATCATTCGCTTTTATTAAGTAACAGGATAAAGTTACCCAGCAATTAAAACGCAGAAACGAAACATAGAATTCATCGAAATTTTCTCCAACTTAAAACATCATTATTCTTGACGAAAAGCTGCATGCAAATCGAAATCATCGAGATGCAAACACTCCTTTTGACATGGTCAACGCAGATAAACAAAGTTTCAAACCCAAGTACTAACATCATTAAATTTTTTTTCTTTCAAAAAGAAGAATGGTACTAGCAAAATAAAAACAAAAGATCAGCAATTATAAGAGAAAGAAATACCCAGATGAAATTCATGGCCACATTGGAGCTTAGCTATGGATCTACCCCCATTATCCGACACCGTATCGAGGCAAATCGAGCACGAAATCCCAGAAGAGGAAGGCCCATCTTCATCATGATGGAGTTGATCATCACCGTCCATCAAGCAGATGATGAGGAAAGTAGATGAGGACGAGCAGCAGTAACAAGGTCTTCGCCTGTTCCCTCAGCAGTTGGAAACAATCAACCACGAAATTCAGAGGGAGAAAGGCATGAATAATCAGAAAAGGGGGAGAGGGGACAAATCTGGAAGTTTATGATATGATAATTAAAAAAGGTAGTTAAAGTTTTCGTCTGGCATAGTTTGTTTGGTGTGGGTGCGGGTACACAAGTCTATCTATCCATGTTTTCTCTCTCCGACCTGTCAGATTACGTGGTGAGGACCTTTCCTCCACTGTCCGATTCATATCCTTTCTTCTTTTCCCTTGGTATCGTTCCGGGATCTTAGATTTTCTTCCATTTATTATTTTATAAATGAAAACTCTTTCTTCTTCGTAGATAAAAAGCATTTCTAATAAATCATTAAATAAGGTTTTTAAGTGGCTTGATCAAACCAGGTTTCCTTTTAATGCTTTCCCTGTGTTCCAGAATATTCTTTGATTTGATATGAAATTGGAACTTTCTGGATTTCCCATATAAATGCAAGTGAGTGTCGTCGCCATTCTCAATATATTTTATTTTCAGAATATAAAATATTCATCCAACGGGTAGTTTACAATTTAATTTTAAAATTACTCATTACATAAATATTCATATTCAATAGTCATTTTATATATAACAAAATATACGATTAACATAACATTTGATAATTATCAAAAACACCAGACAGATTACGAATGCATCCAGGCAATCTTGTGAACCGCTAGATAAGTCCTGGTGATGCAGCTTAATGGCACTGGTCTCAGTGTCTGTGCTTAGGCTTCTTGACAATCATCACACTGCAATGAGCATGATGAGAACAATAATCACTCACGCTACCTAGAACCGCCCTGCAATTCAAGTCGGGCGCATATGTATGTTAGAAAGCATCGATGGAGAAAATGCCCTGAGTAATCGATAGACTCGTACCTTCTAATGGCTCCATACCCATGACTACCAACTACCAGTACAGAAGCATGGTGGTTTTCCACAGCCTCGCATAGAACGTTCCTCGCATCACCTTCCACCACTTCATATAGAACATCATTCACCTATACACATGATGTTATCACATCACATAATTAAATGAAATTTAATGAAAATCTTTCTCGAAACGAAACCTGTACATTATTGCTTAGAGAATTCAATCATGCATTTATACCACAGCGATAATCAGCTTATTCAGAAATTGATGATCCTAGGTTTAATCGAACGCACCTACTTCATGATTTAATTAGACAACAAAAATTTTATTACCGATTTACTACCGCAGGTTTCCTTAGCCTTCTCAATAACTCCAGCGGCTATCCTCTTCAAATCCGAATCAACATAAGGCAAAACCTCCGCAGCCCCTGAACCGCAATCAACAATCTCACTTCTATAACGCATGTTTGAAGAATATATATTTTAATAGAAAACGATGAATGATCGCTGCTCTACAAGGACATACCAGGCCCGGCGAGACCGACGACTGAGGTTGGAGAAGGTTTGGCGTGAACTACGACAAGCTTAAAAAGAGAATTAGAAGCAAAAGGAACAAAGAAATGACCGAGAGTCCATTCCAAGGCGTACAAGCTATGCTGGCTATCATCTATTCCGACTATCATGATCTGATTCTCCACGCTAGCCATTGAAGTAGGTTTTTTTTTTTTTTTAGATTATCCTCTGTACTATAAACTATAGATTCTGACTTCTGAATTTTAGCGTTGTAACCAAACGGTTCAAGAAGTAGGGTGGATGGGAATACAGTGGAAGGACAATGCTTGAAACTGACTTGAAAAGAAAATTAAAAATCTAAAACTCATGGAGGAAAACGGCATCGTTTCGTTCTTCGTTGCCAGACTCGCTCACGCTATTATTTGGGTAAGTTGAATGCTGGACCGGTTGGAAGTTATCATTATTGAACCCAAAAGTCAAACCAAAAACCGGCATATATTTGTAAAATTGCTGATGTAGGAGATGATTTAAAGTAGTGACATCCATTGTAAAGTTCCTTCATTTTTCGGGTCGAACTATTTGTGACGTAGAATGGAGCTTGGCCCGTTAAACTTTTCAGCAGCAAAACCCTCTATGTTTATAACGGGCCGAGGAGGCTCTTGGGTCCATTTACCGGAGAGCATAAAGTGTTGAGTCCGTATTGAGAATCTACCAAATTGGGCTATTGGCTGATTGCTATCCATGGGTGTGAAAGACAGGCTCAATGTCACTGTTAATCAAGAAAGTGCTGCTCTTCAATGTCTACTTTCTTAGCTCTTTCTTCCTTTACTCAAGTTTAGTAAGTTTCTACTTTAGAAAGGTTTCTTCTGGATTGGGCAAGAAATCAAAGATGTAGCTGAAGGTCGATGCTTATGAGTTTAGTCCATCTTCACGAGCAGTTAGTATCTTTGTTTGCAGATCTAGGGAAAGATTTGGTCTTTTCTTTGTCATGAGTTCCAAGTTTCTTAGATCTAGTTTTTGTACCCTTTATGAGTTATATCTATATCAACCTTGATGGCTGTTTGTAATCTTCTTTAATTATGGTGTTACAACTCTCAAATGATATTTTATCTATTAAAAAAAAAATCATTGTTAATCTGAAAGTAAATGTATTCCAAGGGTGATTCGATGATGCAAGGCAACCAATGACGGTGGGCTGCTCCACTCATGTTTATATGCACCCCCTTAGAATTCCACCACAAAGTGATTCCACTGTTTTGTCGTTTCCAAATGATGAAAGTTTGAAAAGGAAAAGAGCCATTTGTCGTTTTAGGGTGGATTCTCAACCATCCAATAACCCATTTATAATACCATCCATAAGCTTTAGAAAATCATTATTAAAATAGGACTGGTGACATGTTAATCATGATGTGCATACAACCGACAAAACTTGGTACCCTAAATATCCTACGTTTGATTAATAATGTAGCTGTGGCTGATGAAGATATTATATAATTAATACCCAATTCATCCACATCTTTCATATTTGATCTTACTCACCGGCATTTGTATCCGGCTTCCCCTTTAATACTGTGGGAACCAAGTCACGACCAAGCACCCATTAGTGGATAGACTTCCATCAACCTAGTAGTTAACACACTCAACTTTACCTTATCTGTTATTTGACCAATATGTTAAAAAAAAAAAGGAGGAATTTTTAGATGAATTCGATCTACTAAACTAATATTTACAGCAGGAGATGATGGGTTGTATTGTCGTAAACGACAAGCAAGTAATATCTGAGTTGGGTTTTCATTAGAGTTTTTGGTAAGATATCTAATATTCTGGCGTTGGTAGTAATAATATAAAAATATGAAATGAGGTTGGGGGGGTTTTAGTTTTCTTGAAATGCATGTCTGCCGTGGGCTTGTGCTGTGCCCCACAGCTACGAGGAAGAATGAATAAAAGAGTGGAGCAAACCAAAGCAAACAGCATCCATCCTTCTTTGATTTCACACGCACGCATGCACACACACCTGACGTACAAAACCAGCGCAACTCAGCCTGATGTGTCCAGATAAAAAGCACTCTCACATTTTCAACAATGCAAACCACCCGTCGCGGCGTTCTACTGATCGAAGAAGAAGATGAACAAGTCACATGATTATTGCTTAAAAATGGTTAGGAATTAATGACCCAGTCAGAGCTTTATATCTTTAGGCCGTGAACCAGATTAATCACCTTTCTTTTTATCATATTATTTCAACAAACAAAAATAAATATACCTTGCCAATCATCTGCATGCATATAAGTTTATATATATAATATTTATAAATTTATTCCATCAAATATTTTAATATATTACTTCATTTTATAGAATATCTGTCAAATTAAATTATTAAAAATAAAGTTGACCATATTAATTAACGATAACATATGATTTTTGTCGAAAATTACAGAGAAGAGGTCATGTTGTTTGTTTGTTTGTTTTTTAATTATTATTTGATGATTTTAATATAATTAAATTTAGATTTTTTTTTGACAAAAAAGAAAAAGGAAAAGGGGAATCTATACTGGAATACAAGCAAAGGCTAGCAGTTTACTGCACCCACTAGAAGAAAAGAAAGGATGGTCAGCTATTCGGCTCGACCCTTTAATGTTATCCTGAAACCTTTTGACAGATTTTCTTCTTGATGACAAGAAGATGAAGTTCTGCAAGAAGTACCAGGAGTATATGCAAAACCAAGACACGCAACTTCCTGGGCTTGGTTTCAAGAAACTTAAGAAAATCCTCAAGAAATGTAGGAACGACTTCGATTCTCATCAACAACTTAGTGATGGATCTCCTGCTTCTTCTTCTGATGCTCACCGCTGCCCTCATCATTGTCCGGGTATTGAATACTTGTTGCATGTTGATTCCTTGATCCTTTCATGTTGTTTTTGTGTGTTTCTTTTCTTGGATTTTAGGCTTGCATGGTGGTCTGATTATGCATAACAGGGCTAAGTTTGGTTCTTCCAGGATTTGCCTTTTGTTTTAATTAGATATCTATTCTTATTCAGTGAAGGGGTCCCTTGGAAATTTTCAGAATTGGGTTGGTTGTTGTGAAAAGAGACTTGAAGAACATATCTAATGCTGTTTGTTCTGGAGTTAAAGTCTTCAAATTTGTGAGAAGTGATTGGAGATATTATTGCCGATTTGATAGAATAATTGCTTAAAATGAGAAAATCTTGTAAAATGTCCATATCTAAGTATTCTGATGATCAACAAATGCCCGTATCTGAAGCAGTATCTATTTTGCCATTTTGGATCTGTTTTTCCTATCTCAAATTTCACTTTACATGTAGTTTGCGATGGAACCTTCTTCCCTTCCCTTCTCCAAGAAATGTCTGCGATTGTTGGCTGCTTTAATGAGCGAGCTCAGAAATTGCTTGAACTCCACCTGGCTTCTGGCTTCAGGAAATACTTCATATGGTTCAGAGGAAAGCTGCAAGGAAATCATGGTGCTTTGATGCTAGAAGGCAAGGATTTGGTTACTTATGCTCTTATAAATTCCATCGCAGTTCGGAAGATACTCAAGAAATATGACAAGGTATGCTTATATCTTTGTCCAGCTGGAGACAGCATAGAACGATGAAATTCTACGTTTATTTTTAGGATTGGGTGCTTCAATATGACTTTTTTTTTTTTCTCTTGCTTGGTTATAGATTCATTACTCCAATCAAGGACAAGCCTTCAGGTCTCAAGCACAAAGGATGCATATTGAGATTCTTCAATCCCCATGGTTATGTGAACTTATGGCTTTCCACATCAATCTGAGGGAAACAAAGATTAAGTCGAAGAAGAAAGCTCCTGCCTTGTTCGACGGATGCTCATTAACAATCGATGATGATGGAAAACCATCACTTTCCTGCGAGCTCTTTGATTCTGTCAAGCTTGATATAGATTTGACCTGTTCAATATGCCTGGTAAGCTCCTGCGTATCTTTTTTGTTTAGATGTGGTTCTTTATTATTAATTTACACCAGCAAAAACGTTCCTTTCTGATGACAGCGTCAAACCAAAGCTGGAATTTTTTTGTCCATGTATTGGTTAAAACTGGAAGAATTGTTAGTTTTCATCGAAAGATAATTCTCGAGTTACAGCTAAAGATTTTTTAATTTAGGAGTGCATATTCATATTCCATCTCTGATTATCTTCCTGTTCCATTAGATTGATCTTCCTTTTTATTGGTTTGTGAACCTGTTGTGAAATCAGAAGATACAATACCCAATTGCAGCCACTGTTGCATAATGGATGAGCATTTCTCTTCTTTAGAAGAAAAGGATTAAAATCCCAACAAAAGCAATCTTTTCAGAATCGTTTTGCTAGGGTAGTTAAATGCTTCGGTTCATCTAATATTGCTTTCTGTTGGTGACAGGATACAGTATTTGATCCAGTTTCTCTGACATGTGGCCATATATTCTGCTACATGTGTGCCTGCTGTGCTGCTTCTGTGACTATTGTTGATGGACTAAAGGCAGCAGAGCCTAAAGAAAAATGCCCGCTTTGCCGGGAGGTTAGTTCTTATGCTTACAAGTCATGATCGAAATTTTACATCCCGACATTCTTATTGTCTTAAAATCAATATTATATTCAGAATTGTCACATGTATTGCAACCATTACCTCTTCATTTATTATAGTTGTTTTCCATATCTGATTGCAGGCTGGAGTTTATGAAGGAGCTGTGCACTTGGAAGAGCTTAACATTTTATTAAGTCGAAGGTATTACCTGTTGACCTGATAAGCATGCCGGCTAATGCACTTTGGCTAAGCTACTTTTATTTATTTTTCTGACCCTTTCAAGTTAATCTTGACAAGTCTGAATTTGGGCATGTGAGCTTCATATCAAAGCACCATCTTGTAAAATGTTGTTCCAACTCGATGCATCCGATCCGTTTCCGACTGCAGATTAGATTTGTAAAAAGTTATAAACCTTAGATTCAGGAAGATGGAAAGCGTATAAATAAGGAAATTCATAAGAAAATGAAATGCTTCTAATATTCTGCGCCTCGGGTTGTTTCTAACCCGCTCAAAAATGCTTGCAACAGTTGTCATGAATATTGGGAGCAGCGGCTGCAATCAGAACGAGTAGAGAGAGTACGACAGGCAAAGGATCACTGGGAATTCCAGTGTCGGGCATTCATGGGTGTCTAGATAATTAATCTTGGTGGATAATTCTCTTCTCCACGGCAGGTCAGAATAGGGTGGGGATGGATTTCGTGCTGTTTGATTTACCAGAATATTGTACATAGCTTGGCGTGGGTAATTGTTGGCGTCAATGGAACGCGTCTCTGCTGTAAACAATTGTTTGTAAGGTTAATTCACTGGAAGGCCATAAGATATAAAACATGTCATTTGATTGTCATGCAAACCTGATGCTGGAAGACTCAGTTATTACTTTGTTATTAATCAATCTTTACTTTACACCCAGTAACGCTAACAGTAGGTTTTGATCGCTGAACTACTTCTAATTTAGATACAAGTCTTCTGATACATTAAGATGATAAGTCACCTCCCCGAATCAACGAGGGCTTGCATTTCCGGCGAGCTGACTCATCCCAAAGGCTTTTGTTTTTCTCCGAAGATGATCAGCGAGAAAAATATGTCATTGCAAAAGCAGACAAAAATTATCTCGTCATAATCCAACTGAACGGTTGGCATATTCCTGAACCAGCGCTGCAAAGAGGGATGGCCGCTCTAGCAAACGAGATGGTCTATCAAATTCTTTTGCCTTGCCTGCATTAGAGACGGAGGAATGAAATTGTTTGGTCGATTTAAATCCTGTTTAGTTATCCATTTAGTTTTTATACAAAAGGAAGAACTCAAACAAGATTCACATACCTGCATCTATCACTAAAACCCTGTCACAGTCCATGACTGTGGGTATTCTGTGAGCAATGCTGATAATTGTACAAGCCGCAAAGTCCTCTCGGATAATCTTCTGAATTACGCCATCAGTTTGTGAATCAACCGATGCGGTTGCCTCATCCATAAACAATAGGCGACTGCGCTTTAGCATTACTCTTCCCAAGCAGAGAAGTTGTCTCTGTCCAACACTCCAGTTGTCGCCATTGTCGACCACTATATGGAAGTAAAACATTCATTTGCTTTCAGCTTATATACCAAATCAAACAGACAAAGCAGAAATGTGGAAGAGTGAAGCAGCAGACAGATAAATGTCACGTACCAGGGGCATCAAGTTTTTCAGGTTTTCCAGCCACTACATCCTTCAGTTGGCAACGTTCAAGAGACTACAAAAATGAACATGTTTTCAACTTACACATTGTCTAGTAATAAACATATCTAAACCGACGTATGATAATCGTGAACCCTGAAAGAGAAATGGTATCATCATTACCTTCCATATCTGTTCATCTGTAAACTGTCCAATGGGATCAATGTTGCTTCTCACTGTTCCTTCAAAAAGGACAGGTTCCTGAGGAATTATCCCGAAGCGAGATCTGAGATCATGGAGCCCTAGCATGCAAATGTCTATGCCATCGATGATTATTCTCCCTCCAGTTGGTTCCACCAACCTAAAGAAAACTTGGATTAAAGTGGACTTTCCACTTCCTGTGCGTCCAACAACACCAATCTTTTCTCCACCATTAATGCTGAGAGAAATACCCTTGAGAACCAGAGGAGTGTTTGGACGATATTTAACCTGTTGGTAGAAGAAAATCATTGCAAGCACTTGGTTAGACAAATCTGTGGAAGAGACGATTCAGTTTCATTGTATTGTTTGTTTATGCGCGCCAAGAATGTATGCATGGTGTTCTCCGGTATTGAAGTAATTCATTTCTTTCTGCACACTGCACTTGGTCTTGAAGAGAGTACGTACTTATGAAGTATAATGAATATCAAATAAAGATCAAATGCCAAGTTCAATTGATGGTTTTTTGAAATAGACTGGGACCATTTACCTGAAGATCTCTGAGGTCAACATTGCCATGGGAAGGCCAGCTGGGGGGAGGAATACGGTCTTTAATCTCCCATGCTGCTTCAGATGGAATATTTGTGAATTGCTTGATTCTCTCAACAGAAACCATCCTATTTTCGACGAAGCAACTCATATATATTGCCCAGAAAAGCACGCTGTTGAGAGACAATCCATAGGATAGAGATAAACCAACATTTTCTGCATGGTATACAATTGAGTTAGCTTTCCACGATTCAAATATGAAAAAGGAAAAACATTGATGGTTTTATATAAATATCATTCCAAGTATAATAAGATCCGATCAATGACAGTGATACTTGAGAAAACTTTATACTGCAATTTATGGCAGAGGCCGCATAGATTTTGGCGTTATCTCTGAAGACAATTTGTTAGCATGTAATTACCTGGTTTTATAATGCTTCTCGGTAACAGAATCAGGAACATGGCAGACATGCAAAGAATGAAGCTTCCGATCAGTTCCAGTCGGAAACCTAACCACTCATTTGATCCATTATTGTGAAAATCCATGCGCAAGTTGTCATTAACTCGATTAACATTTTCCTGATAGAACCTCTGCTGCTTTCCGAAAGATCGAATTGTCATAACTCCTGATATGCTTTCCGAGAAGTGATGAAGAATCGGAGCTTTTGTAATTGAATCAAGACGAGTTATTTCTCGAGATGTTGCAAGAAAATATCCCTGCATCCCAACAGAGAAAACAAATCGTCAGTAATTGGGCAAATTACAAAGCCTACATACGGAGGCCCGTGAATTATTGTGGAAATCTGATTTGAACGATGAAAATGAAAAACCTCTTACCCTGTACCATATGTTCAACCAACCAAGAGGAATCAATAAGAACACGGTCGGCCAAGCATATTGGCATGTAATAATGATGATGCTGAGCAGTGTGATGTACATGGCAACTGTGATGCTTAAAACGAAGGGAATAAAAAGATCAACATTGGATTGGTCAGACGACGCCTGGAAAGAACACAGAGAGCAGAGACAAAGTAATGAATTTATGATCAATCTGCGAAAGAATAGGAAAAAATGAAATTTGAAGATTGAAAGAAAATAATTATTTTGTTCTTACCCGGCTTAGGATTCTTCCTGAAGGTGTCGTATCAAAAAATGACATAGGTGCATGCAGGATACTGTTGAGAATACCCATGAAGAAAATTTGGGCAGTCTTGAGCCCCATGATTGTAACGAAAAAGGATCTCACTGTTAACAGCACCACAGAAGCAGCTGCAATAATTCCATAGACAGAAATGAATAAAGAAGGGTTGAAAATTGAAGCCCGTTCTTCTGAAGTTTCATACGCCAACCAGTAATCACCGGCCATTAGAGAAGCTTGCCATATTATGGACAATAACAATGCTACTGAAACCCCCCACCATCCGAATGCTGCAGTGCAATATTGCTTATATACGTGCAAGCCCACTTTACCAGTTTCCCTTTCCTCTTCTTCAATAAGCTTGGAACTTCCTTTATCTGACTTTGGTTGATCCAGATGTTTGTCTTCACCATTGGCCTCCACTGGGGAGGGTTTAGGAGAATCTGGCGTGGTAGGTGAATTTTCCTTGGGCATTGCACCACCAGCTTCCACAAGTTCCATTGCAGTTTCATGGGCAGCCACTAGTGCTCCAAAATCCAGGCCAGACTCCATTAGCTCATTGTACTTCCCTGATTGCACTATCATTCCATCACGCATGACCTGGCATTGCAAAGCACGCATTTAGAAACTGCAAATCTACATGTTTTTAAGAAAGGGAGAATAAGATATAACTGTGTTAGCTCACCATGATAAGATCAATGTTACGCAAGAAGTCAACTTGGTGGGTCACAAGTAAGATTGTCTTTCCTTTCAATGCTCCCCGTACACATTCCTGCAACAAAGAATTGACATATATTTAATCCCCCTATTATCTTCCGAAACTGGACCACGGTGACATGAAAAATAGACGCTAATCTTGAACTATGAACAGAATAGAAGTGCTTCATTTCACTTCAATGCGATATTCAAACTTAAAAGCAAGTAAATCCTAATGCTACCTTAAATATATCAGATCCAGTATGCGCATCAACAGCACTAAAAACATCATCAAGAAGGTAGATATCACAATCCTGATAAACAGCCCTGGCAAGTTGTATCCGCTGCTTCTGGCCACCGCTAAGATTGATGCCACGCTCTCCGATCTCAGTCTGATCCCCATACTCCATCATTTCCAAGTCTTTCTCCAAACTACAAACCCTGATAACTTCATTGTACTTTTCCTTGTTCATTGGCAAACCAAATAGAATGTTATCTTGAATGGTTCCGTTTTGAATCCATGACGTTTGAGCCACATAGGCGGTCGTTCCACAAACCCTGACCTGTTGAAGGAAGAGAAAGTCACTTTATAACCAATCAAACAATTCGTAGACATTTCATTTAATTGCTCGTATGAATAACACCTCAATCAACGAAATAGAAAATGTTAAATCTCACAGTTCCTCGGACAATCATTACCTTTCCTGATATCTTGTGCATCTCACCAAGAACCGAGGTAAGAAGAGAAGACTTCCCTGATCCCACTGTCCCAACAATGGCAGTCAGTTCCCCTTTCTTGATTTCGAAATTTATATTTTTCAGAACCTCAGCTTCGCTTTCATCATCCCAGCTAAATGACCCATCCTTAACCTCCACTGCAGTTCTACCATCACAACCCTCCACTCTTTCCACCGACTGCTCCACCAATTCCTTACTCAACATGTAACTATCCAACCTCTCAAGCGATATCATTGCCTGAGAAAGTGATATCATGGATTGCGGGAAAGTCCTGATAGGATCCTGCAAGATCTTAAAGATGGATGTTGTTGTAAATACCGTTCCTGCTTCAAGTGGCACACCCAAAAAAAGTGCAACACCGAACGTGATGGTTGATATGAGTAATGGGGTCCACCACATCACGATAATGTTGCCAGAAACCGAGTACATAAACTTGGAAAGCCATCCAAATTCTGATTCGCGAAAGTTTTGAATTCTCTTGTTGAAGTGTTCTTCCCACGCCTGGAATTTGATAACTCGCATGTAATTAAGCATCTCATTTGTTGCTTTCATCCTTGAATCACGATTTGTCATCAGACTGAATTGGAACCTGTTGTTTCTTTTTGTACCATACACGGCGAACACCATAACACCAGCAATGCCAACTAATGCGGCAATAACCGAGAGACCAAGCGCATTATATATGAGCACTAAAGCAACAGTAACTTGGACCGGCATCAACCATATAGCATGCAGTTGTAACATCATGTCAGAGAGCTGTTGGGCATCGACAGCCATGTAATTCACAATCTGTCCAACTCCATGAGATTGACGAGCAGAACAGGATAATCTCAGCCCTTTTCTGTATAAAGAAGTGATGAGAGTAGACCGAATGAGCATTCCAAGTTTCTGGGAGTTGAAATTAAATTGGTGAACTGTCAAGACCTCGACAAACTTTGCAGCAAGCAGAATAAGAACGAGGTAATATCCTTCATAAGCAGTAGTTCTTTTCCCAGATGTGTAATCTACAAAACTTTGGATGAGAACTGGCCCAACATACATGACGCAGACCTTCAGGATTGCAAGGAAGGCTGTAAATGCAATTTCCTTCCAGAAGCACCTGAGCAAGGTGGTCCGAACAGGGTGCTTCGATTTTTCATGCGGTTTAGGCCATTTTGAAGCAAAGATTTGAGACATTCTTTCAGCTCTATGAGCTGGTGAAAGAATCGGAACTTCATCAATTTTAACAGGAGATTTGTACCCTTTAATCAGTAGTGGATTCATCCAAAGCCAGAAGGCCTTGGATATGATTGAAGCGGAAGCAAAGCCACTAACATTATCTTTAGGCACTGAATCAAATTCATAGACCAAAGTTCCATCATCTACTTGTGGTTCGGATTCTGTTGCTACTGTAATCCCAGTTGATCCTCTAATAGCAACGGACAAAAGAACAATTGATAATGGAAAAGCAACTATGGAAACTGTATCATCAAGTATCAGAATGTTCTCCCGAGCCACCAGGCGAATTATCCCAGATGACATAAACAAAGTAATGAAGATGAAATTAGCAACCCAATAAATTCGAAGAGAAATCGGGTGAGCAACAGCTTGAAACCTCTTCTCATGAATGATCAAGATTGCTATGACTACATGAGTTATTGCTTGAACTAACCAAAACAAACCGTCAACGACCTTCCATGGCAATTGTGTACTTCCACTGAATGCAACAATGCATATAGCAGCGTAACCAAATGCCAACAGGGTTGTTACGATCAAGCAGAGCCTAAACCAGATAGTGGTCCTAACAAGAGGTCTGTTGTTTACGATGAGAGGTTTGCCAATGTCAGAGTTGGAGTGACTGCTGGACCTGAATCTGGAAACCAGCTTCTGAAGCGCGAAAAGCAACAGGACAAGCAACAACAATAAATCAGCAGACGATAGCAAGGCTCTTTGAGGGCAAGGAGAGAGGAAAATGAATCTCAGCCATTGAAATATCAAAGGAAATGATGCGTGCTCGTTGGCTAAAACCACAGAGTTTGAGCAAGAAAGAGAGGTTAACCACGATGAAGAAGCCATCTTTCCAGTCCTCACGTGAAAAAATCAAAACTTGGGTATTGCTTCTGCTTCTGCTTCTTCTTCCTCTCTGGTCAAATCAGAAACCAAAAGCAAATTAAATTTGTTGATGTAGATTTGTATGACGTGATGTCCACCAAATATATCCGTGAATGTTCAGACGAAAAATCGTAACTGAATCAGGTTCGTAAATTATAGTTAAGAAGAAGGATTATGTGGATGTAGTTACTAAACCAAAGTAAGAATGGAAAAATCATTGAGCAAGAAGCCACCTCCTACTAGAGGAAAAAAGAAAATGGAAACAAAGCTGCCCCAATCTAATCACGTGAAGGTGTTGCTACCATTCATTGCCAAAGAATTGTCAATTTTTTTATTATCTTTTATTTACATAATTTTTTAAAAAATATCAAACTAACCAGAATAACGAAAAGTAAAAATTAAGAAAAACAAAAACAAAAGGAGCGAAAAAAGAAAAAAGCAACTGGAAAGAAGACGATAAACTCCATGCAGTTTTCGATTCCTGAAAATATGCTATAGTCCCCAGCAGCTCTATAAAACCAGAATCATTGCAATAGTAATATAATATTTTCTCAAAAAATAACATTATTAATATATATATATATATATATATGTGGTTTGTAGAAAATGAAAAATAAGTTAAATATAAGAATTTGGAAGCGAGTAAATAAATATGGTGGTTGTGTTCTCGAAACGGACTTGAAGTTTACTTCATCAATGAATACCAGACAAGACAATAAACCGAGAGATACAGATGATTATGTATGTGAATAATGAAAAAGAGACAAAAAAAAAAATCAAACAGCAAAAAGGACAGATGGTTGAAGAAAAAAAACAAGCAAAAGGATAAGCGCGTAGTTATTAACCACTATGGCCAAAAAAAATAACGAATGCAATGACAACTAGGTATCATAATAACAATAGGAGAAAAATAATATCTGGATAATATTAAAATATAATGCAAAACCGCAACAAATAATTGCACATGCCGTGCGTGAACTCTAGTTTATGTGTATGCACCTCCACCTCCTCCACCTCCACCACAGGAGGAACGGCGGTCAAAAATACTTACCTTTTCAAGCTCCGCTGATCGGAAGAGGCGTCAGAGATGCATGCTGCTTGATCGTTTCAGGAAGTGGAGGAGCAGGAGAGAGGAAACGAGGTGCAGAAAGAAAGAGCAGAGGATAACGAAGAGGAGAGTAAATAGGATTGGTTCTCCAATGGAGAAATGGTGCTGCTTTCTTCTTCTTGTTTTTCTCCTCCTCGATGTATGTGCAGCTGTCTGGTAGGAAAAACAAGGGAAAGATATGCAGAAATGATAATCAGCGGCAGGAAACTGTGAGACATATATGGCTATATAGATAAGAAATTTGCTGGACATGAGAAAATAATTTACCAAAAGACAACTACATATTTCCACATTTCTATTATTTAAATTTAGAATAATAAGCTAATTTTGAATCCCTCCCTCGTGTTCCTTCATATATATATATATACATATATTTATATTAATTAAATCGTAGAAAATATTTAATTAAGTATCAAATAAATGAACCGCATAAATGGACTTGTCTTTCGGTTAGAATTTTCTTAATTTTGGCGGTGGTCTTTCTTTCTATTCCATTGATTTATGAACTCGAGCAACTGGCTGCTTCCTAATTATTAACAACGCTCCAACAAAAAATGAAAAATATAATGTCTCCTCTACTAGACTTACCCATGGCTGCGCGTAAGTGGTACTCGCCTTCACCGTTCACTTGTCACGGTGGACTCATCTTCTAGAACATCGGCTTCTTATTTGCTTCTTGTCCAAGTATCATAACAAGGGTTAGGTTGGTGGATCGGTCAGTATGCCACGGCGAGCCAGGGCCTTAACGCACCCACCTCCATGATGAGGGGTAAATTATTTCTGGAAAGTACACATAATAATATAATTATATTCTTTCTAGTTATTGCTTTCTTGTTTTTCCGGTATTATTTAAATTATCTTTTATTTTATGCTGCTTTCGAAATAGTATGTATACGTACGTGTGCATATGAATGAATGCAATTCGATGCAGGTAGGTGATCGTGAGGATCATGGATACTCGTTGATTCTCTTCAGCTAATTTGATCTATTATATGATATTTTCATTATTATTAATAAATTTTTTAATTATTTGATTTAAATACAGTTTGACTATACAGCTTATATTTATTCCAGGTCTACCAATCGTATACCTTAAACTGAAAAATAAATATTAATTATTATTTTAATTGTTTATAATATTAACATGCGTGCCATATTCCCCGTTGTTTGTAATTATAATATTACAAGTAAAGTTACTTTCATTTTCCAATTAAATGATACAATTAATTTTGGTATGGGATTCAGAAAATAGTTCAAATATTTTAATTTTATACGAAGATTTTTAGCAATTTATTAAATTACCTCTTCTCATTTGTATTTATTATTTATTAATATTATTCTTATAATAAATAGAGGTAAATAATAAACTTATCATTAATTATATTTTTAATTTTAAAATACATTATTTGTATTTGGAATAATACATTATTGAAATGTAATGATTAATTTTAAATGAATAAAGTTGCTTGATTTTGAATTTATGTATTAATCAATTTGAATAAAATATTTAAGGTGTTTTGAGATATAATATAATCATTGAATGTAATATAATATAATTATTAATTTATTATAATATTTGAATGATGATTATAAATGAAATGTAATATAATTAATATATTATTTTACATTATACAAGATTAATTAAATTATAACTTTTTATGATAAGTTATAGTTGGTGTTGAATCATAGTTTTCCTATTTCAATTTTTGATTTTTGATTTTAATGTTTAGTTCATTTATTATGATATGTGGATTATTACTCTAAATTATTATATTTTAATATTTATTTTATATTTTGATGTTTAATTATAGATATATATTGTAATTAATATAATATAATTATAATGTTATATTTTATTTTATAATTTTATTAATGATTTATTATTTATTTATTAATAAAATGAGTTTAATGTAATTATATATAATCAATAATATATATGATTATGTAGGTATTCATAAATACATTATAATAAAAAAATTTAATTATTAAAACAAGAAATAATATAATAATTATTACATCAAAATTTAAAAACTTAAAATCCAAAATAACAATTCATAATCCAATGTTTTGATTTAAATTACTAATTTTATTTAATTTTTATGTAAAAAATAAATTTAATATTTATATTTAATCAATTATCCTAAAATATATTCATTTTAGCTTTGAATGTTTTTCATAGATTATGTAAGAACTTATATTCATTTCACTTGATTATTTTGCATGAATAATTTGAAAAGAAATCCAAAATAAAAAATTTATAGTAATTTTTATAATTCGACATGTATATGATTAAATATTTTTTATAAGTTTGTATTTACATAAATAGATATATTTTGAAATATGAATATATGCATATATATATTATTTATATTTATAAAAAATAACAATAAATATTAAATTATGATGCGCACACTTTCCAGGGTTAAGAGTATTATTTAGAATATGCATAATTTACGAATGATTTTAAGGCGGGCCCCCTCGGTTTGGCTGACGAGCTATATATACTGCCTTGGAAGCTAGCAAGCAAATGTCCTAAAGTATGACATGGTTGGGAGACTGATATTATGAGGCTGAAAGAAATGCCATTGCTGCTCTCTCTTTTCTATACAAATAAATCAATAAAATGAATTTTTTTTTATATTGATTTGTATAAATTTAATAATATATATTATTTTTTATTAAATATTTAATATATATTAATTATTATTTATAATGATAATAAAAATTAATATTTTTTGATTAAAAATCTGATTTCTTTTTTTTTTCTTTTTGCATGAAATATTTCTTTATAGCAAGACTACCAACAGTATTGAATTGGAAGATACAATAATTTAAATGGTAGCCTTGCTTGGATCTCAAGGACATCTGAACGCTGTCGTTTTCGGAATTGGAGAACAAGGAAAAGAGAAGAGGGTCATTGCCTGCTTATGGAATCCATTAATTACATTCCTGTAAACATTCAGAATCATTTAATAGTAATAAAGAACGACATGAAACGGCATCGTCTTGACTGAACTGAGATAGTTCAAATCGGTAAAGAATCCGTCACAGATGACATCATCCCAAAGAAACATTGACCCGCAAACTAACAATTCCAAATTCCAAATTAACTTTTTATACTTAATTGAAACAAAACAAAAGGAACGACCAACTTGTCATTGTCGTTTAATATAAAGTTCTCCCCAACGATAACGATAGGCTGCGAACTATTGATTGTGAGTGGACGTGAATTATTTTGGAAACCGATGTCAACATGAAACCACAAAAGGCGAAAACGTCCATATCTCTCCAATATATAAAAACATGATAATAATAATAATATTACTATTATTAATTTTATATTGAAAGTATTTTTCGGGAAATAAAAAGCTTGTCCTGTTCGGAGGGGAAGCGCACCCAATAATAAATGGCCATCGCATACTGAACAGTCAGTGGATTGGATTGGATTGGATGTGATAAGACGACAACTGAAATTGGGGTTTCGTACAAAGATACGAATGAATAAATCCATGTATATATGAATTATATCTCTTATTTTCTTTCTTGTACAGAAGCTGTTTGAATCGTGTGGTTTTGAGTCACTCGAGTGCAATGCATCCGTCTTTTTTACTTGGTTGATTTAAATTCAACACATGTTCATTGTTGAAAAGAACAAAAACTACATGACTTTCGCCTTTAAATTTATTCGAAGATGATAATATTCAACATAATTTTTTAATTATAAAAAGATAATTTTATTTGACGTGCCCGTCTCTTATTACGGGTAAATGATTTACCCTTTCTTGCTTTCGTTTTACTTCGACTTGAAAGCTATACCCTAAATAACTCCTGTAAGGACATTTCGACAAGAAGAAAGGAATGATTTTTATTATTTATTTATTTATGAAAAAAAGGGTCATTTTCAAATTACCTACTACTCCCTTCATTAGAAAAATAGATCCATTTAATCTTATACGTGAATTAAAATAAATAAATAAATTCTAATACGTTCTCATAATTATAAATAAATATTATTAAACCTGTAATTATTATATAAAAATATTGAAAGATGAGGGGGCACATATTATTAGCTACGACCCAGCAAATCATGGGGCAGGATCTTGTTGGATATTCTACACAGAAAAAGTATAACGAATGTCCATTAAGTCTCCACGTCATAATAATAATTCTTTCGAGCCTTCTTTGAACTTGTTGCCCAAGAATTCAAATAATAAATAAATAATTTGATAGTCTCGAGTTTGGTATGATTGACTACATTATTTTTGTTAACATTTAATAAAATACAAAATACAATATATTTTAATTCCTGAAATCAATAATATTATCGTATAAATTAAATTATTAATTTAAATATTTAAATTATTATTTTTTATCATATATAATTAATGAAAATTATTGTTTTATCACTATATTATTATAATGTATTATTTTGTAATATTATCTCATAGATTTTTCAAAAAAAGTTCAATTATTACAATGATTATATCACATCCTGACTTATACATCATCTTTATATGCATTTATATTATGAATATTTTACGATGAATACGTGATGAAAGCATGAAATATATAAATTATATATGATGCATGTATGTGTTAATTTATTGATTATGATAGTAAGTGTTTTATGAATAGAGGAATTTCATATGATATATAATTTATAGAGAAAATAATAGAAGAAGATGAAAGGATGATTATAAAGTTGAATATGTATGAAAGATGCTAATTGAGAGTACGTGTGTTGAATGAATTAGTATGTATTGAGAAGTAAGTAGAGTGTGTTTTCATTGAATGCCTTCAATGAAGTTCTATGATGATAGTTATATGTGTAAAGTTATATTGTGGTATGTTAGTATGATGTTGTTATGTGATATAATGGGATTTAAAATAGGTAAATACAAGTTAAATAATAGGAATTATGAAAAACACATTGGTACGGGCGTATGAGTTCGCGTATGGGCATATGGGTTGGCATATAGGTGTACCATTAATTGTGTTTTGAGTCGTACGACCGTACAATTTGGTCGTACCACATGCTAAATTTAGCAGTAGCTTTGGTACAGGCGTATCAAATAGATGGTATTCTCGTACAATCACTTCAACGTAAAATGTGTTTTGATATTTTTAGAGCGTATGGGCATATCAATTGATGGTACAACTGTGCCTTCATTTTGGCATAGATTGGTATTAGGGTTTTTGTCACACACACATTAGAGGCCCTAGTTGTGTGACACTGTTGCATGTGAAATGCTAGATGAATGATAGGAAGTATACGTACATATATATGTATTTATGTGCTTGACGGTTGTGATATGATGTTGCCTACTTAATTATACATGCCTATGTGAATATATGTGTATAAATATGTTGAGAAGCAATGATAGGGTGAAATGATATTGTATCTTTTGATGAATGTGCAATGTTATGATAGGAAGTAGAGGTGAGGTATGCAATGGGTATGATTGTCAGGAGAGAGAAGAAGTTTAGTAGAAGAGAGGGTGTTGCAGCCTTATTAAGACTTCTCTGTAGTATAAAGGGCAAGTACCATGAATAGCATGATATGATTAAAGGTTTAGAAGTGTTTCATGATTGAGTTGCGGCTTAGGTACCTTGATAGAGAGGTTAGAAAGAGTTGTAGTTTGGAGGAATGGTAGTGGTGCGAGCGTACGGGTAACCGTACGGGCATACCAAGCAAGAGAGATAAGTGATCTTAGGCTCCTGGAGGTCGTACGGGTGTACCAAAGGGTTGTCTGGCCGTATGTGTGCTCGCAAGAAATTGGGTTTGTCAGGGGAATTGTGGAGGTATAGGCATACTAAATAGGGTACGGGCGTACTGTCCCTCGCAGGAAATTATGCTCGTCAGAAGTTTTAGCGCCGTACGAGTGTACCGAATGTGGTACGGCCGTACGCAACTTAAATTGACTATTTAATGAATAAGAACAAGCTTTTCTTTGCTTTTCTTTCACCTTTCTCTTTCCTAAACCCTTAAAAATAATAGAGGTTGAGTTCTTAAGTGCCAAGAAAGTGTGAGACCTAGAAGTTGAAGGTTTTGATCATCAATAGCGGGACTACGGACATACGTTAGACGTGGTCTTACTACAGGTTTGTGCTAGTTGTGCTTGTTGTGCTTGTTGTGGTGTTTATACCTTTTCTTATTTCAGGACCTAAGTAAGGTTCGAATGGATGATATGTTTTGCTTCTCTGATTGTATATGGCTTATGTTTGCCTATGATGAGCTTGATATGTGTATGTAAAGTGTTATTTGTACATGCATACTCATGGCACGCATAAAGAAGTATAAGGGGAAAAAGAAAGAGGAAAGAAAGAGAAAGAGAGGGATGATGAAATAGCTATATGCTCTAAACCTACTCGATTATATAGATGATAGATTCCCTCGAGGAATTATAAAGTTAAATGCCCTCCCTATAGGAGATGAGTCTCGAGATATACAGTTAAAAGAAATGGATTCATAGAACCACACAAATAAATGCCCTCCTTCGAAAGATGAGTACCGATACATACAGGGACCCAGTAGGGAAAGGAAATATGCACATATATACAGGAAAAGAAGAGGGAATGAGGGGGAATGCATGACATGAAGGCATTCTCATTTCATATGTTATGTGATCAAAGGCCATGAATGTATTCATTCATTCTCTTAGGTTCACATCGGATGAAGATTTGTTATGATTGTGTTATTGATTAAGAATGACTGTTGATTTTATGATATGATATGATGATGTTTCCTGTCAACAGCCTGATTGTGATATTGGACTATCATGATGTATATGTGATTATGTGTTCACTAGCACCACTGAGTTTTATACTCAACGTTTATCATTTGATGAACGTAGGTACTGAATCCTCAAGAGAGCGACATAAGGAGTGATCTTCAGTGTCAGCAGAGGATATCCCATTCTCGAAGTGGTACTGAACTTTTGAGGCATACTCCAACTCGTTTTGTTAGGGTAGTATGTATTAATCATAGCGGCAGTAGTTAATATTGTATTTTGGTGGTGAACGTGTAACTGGTGTTATGTAATTGGTACGATCTCTGCTATATTGATTGAATCATGTATATATAATATAATTGAGATGTTTGCCAGTCTAAATTGAGTAAGTGCATGAATGATTATCCAGGGTATTATATATATATATATATATATATATTAATGAACGCCATGCTATAATTTTTATCACCACTAAATACAGGGACGTATACCTATACGAACTAAAGTAGGCCTTTTAAACGACATGTCCCTTATAGTGTGAGTGGCAGTTCCTTTTAGGGGGATAGTTACTCAGGCTACGGGAGCATGTTACTCTAGGTATGGGCTGGGTATGACAGTTTTTGGAGTCGGTACGAGCGTACGTGGTACAGTACAACCATACATAACTTAAAATTGATATTTTAAAGACAAAATTAGATCAGTTTCTCTTATTTCCTTTATTAATTTCTTCTTTAATTTTGTGATCTGGGTAAAAGAAAAATATCATTCCAAGGTAAAATCATACAAAGATTTTAATTTTCTTGTTGATTTGGTATTCCATATGTTTTATTATGTGTTTTCTTTCTCTTTTATGCTTTTACCTCTTACCAAAGCAATAAGTTGTAAGATTTATGTTTATGGTGTAAAAAGAAAAAAATTAGATTGTTTGGTGAAATTAGGAAAGATTGGTTACTAAATAAATGAGTTTTTGTTGTAATATGTGGAATTGGTGTAAGTTTTAGCTTGTAACTTTAGCATTTATTATTGTAATTACTGTTAAAAGTATGTCAATGAGGTTTAATGGTGTTTCTAGAGTTTAATATGCTAAAATATTGATAGAAAATATGATTATAAGTGTTGGTAGATTGATATACGATGTGCTGTCCAATTTGGGATAAAGAGCAGAAGTGTGTATCTCGAAATTGTTTGAAAACATGATAAACAATATGTTTAGATATTGAAAAATGGAGTTTGATAATGTGTATAAATATGTTATGGCATAAAAATATCAAAGGGTTAATAGTGGTAAAAAGTGAGTTATAGTATGAAAGATGAAGATATAAATGGATTGCTTAAGATATTAAGTCAAGTACAAGTTACGAGTAACTATACTGGATAAATGTAAAATGAAAATGTTACAGGTTTAACAGACGAGACTCATATTTTCACATAGGCTATCGATAAGAGCAAAGCGATAGCATGTTTGTGCTTTTCACTTCATGACCTTGTCTAAGGTTTTGAAATGATGTTCCTATGTTTAAATGTTTATGTTATTCTTGTCATGAACCCGTATAGGGTATTAAAATGATGTTTTTTCAACTAATTGCTTGTGAAAGCAAAGTAATGAGCTTACATTATACATTATGAATGGTATTACATGATCATTATTACATAAGATCATTAAAGCATCATTTATGCATCATGTCATGAATCATCCATACAAAAAAAGAAATATTCATGACATATCATATAAAGGATATAAGGGGGAAAAGAAAGTGATATACAGAACAATGTTCAATGAAAACATATTGTGTCATACAGTTATTATTGATTCCTTTGATGGAATCATACGGTATAGGTTCTTATTATGAACCATAGAAAAATGTCATGTTCCTACGGGAATCAGAGAATGATACAGTACCGGTACATAGAGAAAAGGACCTAGTACGGGATTGTATACAATCATATAAAAAAAATGAAAGATTACAGGAAAATCAAAGAGAGAATGCAAAATATGAATGCATTCTCACAAATATACATATCATTTATTTATCATAAAAATATAGAGAATTGAATGATAAATACACTACAATTGTACTTATACAGAGATATATACAGAGTAATAAAGTACAGAGAAATATTTGATACAGGAAAAGTTATAACATATTCTTTTATGGTATTTGTTTCTGTCATTGTATGATATGTTGTATGTGTTGATGATAACAATTATCGAGAGATGCAAAAAGGGCATAAATGTTATGCTGTTAAATGTTGGGTTACTATGGTTTGATCTTAATGTGATATTTATAATATTAGATTATATCTTTCACTCATTTTATAGCACCATTGAGTTTTATACTCAGCGTTTATTATTTAATAAATGCAGGATCAAAACCTTCAGGTGAGAACTTAGGCTGATCGATTTATAGTCAGAAAAGGTTATGATTCTGGAGAATCTCTATCTTGAAGTAGTTTAATACCAATATAACATACTCCATTGTGTGCTTGTTTATATGCAATTGATTATATTAATCTTAGTGGGAGTAAAATTGATGTGATGTATTTTTAGGTTGCATGTATTGTCAAGATCATCTAATCATGTATAATTAAATATACAATTTCTATTTAATCAATGATGGTTTTATGGTATTATGAGAATACATTTTTGCTTTTTGGTATTACCATTACTATAAACACCATCGTACCACAATTAAATAAAAAAAAGTATAAATTCTTTATGAAATATTTAATGATTTCCGTACTTAGAAGATTATTAATTATTTTACATGTTATATCGAGATAGGGTGTGAAAGATTATTATTGAAATTTTCTTTATAGATAATAATTAAATACTAAACATTAATAATATTTTTATTAATTAATATGATTTTATAAATTTTAATATAAAATTATATCATCAAATATAATTAATAAAAATTAATATTTTTTAAATTTATATTTCCTCCATCTATTTTAATTTTAATTGTCATTATAAATAATATATTTAATTCATACAATTTTTTTGATAAATTTATATAATTTTTTAAAAATTATTTTAAATTTAATGTATGATTAAATATTCATATAATTTTTAAAATTTTAAATAATATTAATTTTATTTCTGGTAATAATATCTGTGTAATACCATCAACTAGGTTCCCGAAGGGAGGAAGTACTATTTGAAGTTGCTGACGTAATAAATTTAAGGCAAAACTTGTTATATTATACTACTACTATTATCGTTGATGGTTCCAAAGCAGGAAAAGAAGTAGTAATTGAAGTCTGACATGTAACACGATCCGATCAAATGAATGAATCTTGGAAAGATCCAGGCAACAACTACCAATGAGTCTGAGTTTGACTCCATGACTTTAGGGTTTTCTTGCGGAACACTCGGCGTTGTCGGTTTCAAAATCGCCATGGTTACTCAAAGAAAAATAGAACTTTTAACTTTTAGATTTTTTAAAATAATATTTTTATTTATATATAATAATTAATAATTAAATATCAATAATATTATTCATTAATTAATATGATAATATTATTTCCCTTTTGAATGTCTTCATTTGGAATTTTCAAAATAATAATCAACAGTCTAGTATCGTTTATTTTATTTATTGAATTTAATAACTTCAATAATTGTGGAGTCAAAGGCAACGAAGTCATATGGTGAAGCCAGCAGCGAGCCACTCGTATACTGACCTTTTCTCCCTGGGAGAAGAGTGGCTTCAGGAAAAATGTCAGAAGCAAGACAAAGATCAACTTGAAAGTAAGAATGCAACACGATGTTAGATACTGCAATTTCATCCATCCAAATTGAATTTTATGTACATGAGATCTTGCCTTCTTTTCAAATCTTTTGTAAATCTAAGAAAACAAAATCATCAATAAATCTAATAAAAAAAATTCAAAAAGAACTTTAGAATAGATGCATAGCACTGCAAAGCAAGGGTAGCCAATCCTCATCCTAATCCTATGGCTAGACAACACTCCAAAATTATCCCAAATGCTACCTATTTGTATCATATATTTATAGAAAATTTAATTAATGAACAATCATAATATAAAAATTTTAAAAATGTATAATATTAATTAAAAGTATATTAGAGTTATATATTTATTTTGAAAATAAAAAAATCTTTTTAAAATGCTGTTAAATTCTTCTGAATTGTAAATCACATATGGTGTTAGTTAGAGATTATAATGAGGTGGAACCATGCTAATTTAGTGAACTAGAGGTTCTAAAGCCGTGATAGTTTTGAATTAGGTAGTGTTCTTCATCATATTCGCTCGTTTAGGTCTTGCCATGATACAGTCTCTCTTCAAAACTTCCCCTATTTAGTTACCATCATCACATCCCAAACTCACGCCCAAATAGAAAGCAAAAGCCCTGTCCAAGACCTATCAGCCGGCCCCGAGTCGTCAACGAGCTCATATTTCTCGATGAAAAAGGAGTAATTCTGAGCCCATTAGGTCCATTTTAGTTTCCCTTACCAAACCCCAATCTTTTAAATTTTTCTCTGCACCCTCGCACTTTACACCGTCCGATCTCATCACTCACTTATAACGTCCCTCTCTGATCTAGGATCATTAAATCACATTCCACGTTGCAGTTAAGGAACACGGTAGTAGACGTGCAAGCTGCCACATCAAATAAAAACAGAAAAATCTAGCAGAAAGCACTAGAAATAAAAGAAATAAACCTGCTCTTTTTTATTTTTATTTTTTCAGTAAATCCCTCTTTAATTCTTCTTTCCTTATATGATAAGGAATTACTTACTGTTCTTTTACTTCATAAGTTTCCTCTGTTTCTCTAGGGTTTTAGAGCATTTTGCTTTCCCTTTCCAGACAAATTAGACATGAGGTAAGCTTACGCGTTTATCCTTTTGATTTCATTGACCGAACTCTTGAAGCGGTTAAATGTACTTTTTTTTGTTGGAGGTTCTTTTGCTGGCTCCAATTGCCATGCGCGGATTATCGATTTCGCTATCTTTCTTTATATTTGTTTTTTATTTATTTATTTTGTTATAGCTTTTGTTTGTATTTTGGTCTGGTTCATATTTTTAGTCAAGGATTAACTTTTGGGATTTTTAGGGTTTTGTTGAGGTTTAAAGGTTGGTAACTTCCAATACCTTAGGTGGCTTAGATTTTTTTTTGAATTTATTTTGTCTGTTTGTATGTATGTTAATATGTGTTTCTCAAGATTGACATGTTCTAGTAAAATTCTGAATCCTTGTCCTTTTTTAAAAAATTTGTTCATAAAGTTTCGGTAATCGAAATTTGTCTTTTTTTAACGTAACATTTTGGTAAACGGCTATCCTATGGGAATCGATATGGGTTTCTAGATTAATGAAGTTCTATTCCAAAATTTTTTTTGGACATTTGAAGTTGTCAAATGTGAAGTTACTATTGGATTCTTTAGAAGCCAAACAGAAATTCAATAATCTAATTCCAAGTTTTGGATTCTATTCCCGGTTTCAAGGTGTTCATAGGTGAACCAAGCGTAGGAGTTTATTTATTAAAGCCGGGAAGAAAACTATTAGTTTAATTAGCTCATTGATGAAGCTTGGCAGAGTTCCTGTAGTTCGTTTTTTAGTTCTCTTTTCACATTACAACGTTGTTTGTATTTCTCAGTCGTCATCCTGAAGTTAAGTGGGCCCAAAGGCTGGACAAAGTTTTTATTACTGTGCAGTTGCCAGATTCAAAAAATGCGAAGGTCAATCTTGAGCCAGAGGGCGTATTTACATTCTCTGCTAATGCTGGAGCTGATAACAAGAGTTATGAGCTGAAGTTGGAGCTCCATGATAAGGTCAACGTAGAGGTGAGGTTCTGCACTGTCCCTTTGCACATGAATGACTATGGCCAATTTACTGCTCTAGTCATAGAATTTCCAGATTCTGATTTGTAAGTCTTTTGATCAAATGACATGTTTTCCCTATTGCAACCTGTAAATGTGCTGTTGAGCTGCATTTTGTGGTTGCTTGATGAATGGATAATTTCCTTGGATGAGGATGGCATAAAATGCATGTCTTTTCACTTGGAGTTGTTGATTAGGGAGACATGGATTATAGAGTTCTCTGATATGTCCGTTTCCATTCTTCTCATCTCATCAATTTCTTGATGTTATAGGAAAGTAAAATCAATATGGGGGTTAGGAGCATATTCTGTGTCTTGGAGAAGGCAGAGAAAGGATGGTGGAAGAAACTATTGCGTGGAGATGAGAAACCACCACATTACCTGAAAGTAGATTGGGACAAATGGGTGGATGAAGATGAAGATGAAGGTATTCCCCCAAATGATGCCTCCTTTTCTAATTTGGAACTCTTCATTGAATTTGATTGTTGCTTTGATGTTCCTAATCTTGTATTGACATCTGGATTTGATTAGGTGTTGGTGGCGGGGGCGGCGGCTTGGATTTGGGTGGAATGGATTTTTCAGTAAGGACCAGCTTACTCATCTGAATGGTTGTTTTGTTTTATGTGACCGTGGTTGTGATTCCAAAATAAATTTTGCAGAATTTTAATATGGGAGGCATGGGTGATGACGGTATGGGTGAATTTGATGACAATGACAATGAAGGTAAGAATTCTTGGGGCTTGTCCTAGATTATGTACCGTGAGTTACTAGTGTTTGGCCATGAAGCAACCAGGTTAATTTTGTGTTTTATAGCAATGCTGTTATTGTTGGTAATTTTCCTTTAATATTAGAATCGGAAATTTAGTAATGGAGTACTATAAACTATTGTTATCTTTTTATTCCAATCATATCACCAAGCTCCTTTATGCACCAATCTACATCATATTATGTTGAGCAGATGACTTCGTTATCATTTTCTGCGCCTGGTATTGTTCCTTTTCTTCATGTGAGTTGCAGTGATATGATTATTCAATTTCATTTTAATTGTAGAACAAGAAGTTGCAAAACCTGAGGAAGCGGGAGCTGCTAAACCAGCAGAATCCAGCGGCAATGTAGAAGAGAAAAAGGAAGCTACATCAAGCACATGATTTTGTTAAACTAAAGATGCGACTTCACTGAGATGATGGTGGTTTACCACCAATCAAGCGAAGGTCTTTTTCCTTGAACCAAGTGGAGTTGAAGATTTTGCTTAGCTTTCCATGCTGGCAAACCTTTTAATCCTGTCATATAGACGACTGTAAATCAATCCTGGACCTTGATTTGGACGTTGTAGTTTTAGTTCTACTCGAGTGATGATTGTTTGAGCGTTAGATTGTTTTCTTCTGTTAATTGGTTTTGAACCCTTAGTATTACAGGAGATTATGCTTCTAATTTGCTACTTTTTCTCAAAAATCTGGATTCATGGAAGACGGTAAGTCAGACCATGTCAAGTATGGGGTTGGACAAAAACTGCAAAGATGTGCTGCATGTTGGTGATGCCTTTTTTAATATCTCAATCTCAGTAGTTCAATCCAGAAAAATTCCTTTCCCAATAGATGATCGTCCGTTCAACGTTTTGACATACGGTTCATAAGAAACCTATACAATAAGATGAAAGCAACAAATGCTAGACTAGAATCACATAGTAAGTGCTGTAAAAGCATGCAAATTCTCCTTGCGTTTATTTTTACCATTTTATCAGTACAAAACTTGCATATTATTTAAATTATCGTCTTGAGGAGAGTGTACCAATTAAGGACAAAGGAAATAAAAAATGTGCTTTTTAAAATTATTTCTTAAATGCAAGATAGAAAATATTTTTCAAAATAATGCTTTTTGTCCTATATAGTTTTATTTATCATAAATAAACTATCTTCTTCTTACCTTTTTGTCCCTAAGAAAAACCTTTAATACAAATAGGTCCAAAATAAAATTTTGTTAGTTTTTAAAAACCAAAAAGATAAGAATTCGAAAATTTTTAGGAATAGTAATTTCAAATACTATTTGAATTAAAATTTGTGAAAGCAAGTTTTAATGGGTGGTCACACCGAAAGCTCAGATTGATTAACATCTTTTGTAAATGTTCAAGATGAAGTCAATCAACTTTTAGAGAAATTTTATTCGAGAGGATCTACAGGAGATTCACCAAAACAAAGAGAGGTATTAGCCAGTGAAATAGGAAAATTGATGAATGAGAGGCTAGATGCAATTGAATAAGAAAAATCTTTGAAAGCACCAAAAAAATCTTTGACTAAAAAAGATGTTTTGAAACTGAGAGAAGAAAATATAATTCCTTTCATTTCTGATCCCACAATTAAAGCGGCCAATATGGATAATAACAATTTAGCTCAAGATCTTAGAAAGTTTTTAAGACTGGTAGAAGAAGCCTCTTTGCACATAAATGATCGAACATTCAATGAACTTCTGTCTACCAAGAAAGTCATGTACAAGCCTAACTATTCCCATAGGACTAAGTAAGAATTCATACATCGGGATAATCCTTTTAGGCCTATAATAAGCTCAACAGTCTTTTTAAACCTTGATTGTGAAAAACATGCTTCAGAAAGAATTGATGAATGGATCACTATGATTAAATTCACAATTAAATCAGGATCATACATTCTCTCAAGTGCATACGAATTGTGTAAAACTACAATGATAGGAAATACACAAAAGTACTCGGATTCATTAATAGTATACACTTTGATCAAAGAAGAAATTGAGAGAGAAGTAATAACAGATGGAGTGTTAGCTATTATGGTAGATGCCTTGAAAAGAGAATTTTGTGGTTTCTTCCTTTCCACAGAATCTTTAGAAAAGAAACAATCACTTGTAGCTTTGATAAAATTGCAGATTTGTGATATGTGCTTCTTTGATAAATTTTCCTGTGAATTTCAAAAGTACTATTACAATCTTGACCTTGTTTCATAAAACTACATGTCAAAACTAATTTTTGCTAAGCTACCAGAACCATGGTCAGAAGTAGCAAAAATAGCTTTCCAATTGCTTTTGAACGAAGGAAATGTTGTTGATGGTTTAGACGGATGAATAGAAGCAGTACGGTATACTATGAGAAAGACATGTACTGAACTCCAAGTAAGACAAGATGCGAAACATCTTCCTTATTTAAATAGGAGTTGTTGTTCTCAGATTAAGTATGTTCATGATAGATACGGATGTTCTTCAAGATCAGAACAAAAATCAAGAACAGGGTATTCTTCTATAAAAAAGTTCAAAGGTTATACAAAGAGAAGAATATCGAGAAAAGAACAAGAGGTTAGAAAAATTTTTAGTATACCTTCGAGGTTTATTAAAAGAAAAACCAACCTTAAGGATAGGAAAGAATATAAGCTTTTAAGAAAAAACATGGTAGAGAACCTAAGTGTCCTAAAGGAAAACCTTTGAGCAACTGTAACTGTTACTGGATATGTGGTGCAAAAACTCACAAAGCTGACATATGCCCACATAAAAATAAAAGGAAAGAGAATCTTTAAAGAATATTCTTTGAGGATGAGAGTCTAGTGTACGAACCAATAGACGAAGAAGATCTGTCTAATGTAGACTTTGACATATATCCAGTCTATGAAGTTGTGTCAGAATACAAAACTGATATAGATGAATCTGATTCATGGCAAGCACAAATATTCATGATGAACTCAGATGAAGCTGTCATAGATGAAGAGCTAAAAGCATTGCATAATGCTCTGGTACATGTAGAATCTTTTCAGTACGAAGATCCATCCAAAAGTTGTTTGGAATGGAAACTACCCAAGGTAGACATGTCACACCCATGATTGAGACCCTAGTAGTTTGTACACTAGGAGACGGGTAGAGGTATGTATGCGTATGTGTTTGCTATATATTGATGATGTGTATACGTGTATATATGTATGTATGCTTGTGTTTGTGATGGTATTTTGTGACACTGTTGCCTTATCGGGAAGTGTG
>CANYBF012659464.1:0-15885 GCA_948192965.1 Dalechampia spathulata | reverse complement strand
TATTTAATTATTCTATTTAAAATATAATCTAAATTATTTTATTTCCATTCATATTTATCTATTTATTATCTTCCATAACACTAATTTTCTTATTTTCTAATTATGACATCATTTTTAGCAATTATGACATCATAATGTCATCCTAATTAAAATTATTAATTCTACCTTTTCTAATATGTATATTTTATTATAAAATTATACTAATTCATCATTACTTCATCATTTTTGTTTTTCCATAAAAATTATAATTAATTCCACTCACTTACATCATCATTACCTCATTATGACATCATAATTCATTTTTAATTCAAAATTTTCAAAATTTGCATATATCTAATTTAAGTTAATACAAGCACAATGATCAAAACCATTCAATCAAATTCAATGTATATAACATAGAATCCTCGTTTTAGTACCGTTTAGAGTCTATTTTAGTGATTTCGGTAAAATTTTCAATTGATGCTTTTGAACTTTAACCTCAATTCTTATCATATACTTATCAACATAATCATAATTCCATATCATTGTCACACCAATAACATATAGAATATAACATCACATCAATTTATGAATGCACAATGAACCACTAAATTCAGGATGTGACATGTTACACCAGGTTTGGGTATGACAATGTAACTACATGAGAATGAAGAATTTATTTTTGATTAAGATTTTATAACTTTTAATATGACTTTTACTATTGATGCAAACCATTGTACAATAACACTACAATTTGGACCACTTCAATCTATGGTTATATGCCTTCTAACCTCGCCTTCATTTGAATAGGTCATGATGCATAATGATAATGTATAAGCCATTGATAACATCAAACTTTGCACTTTAATAATTGAAGATGAGTCTAATGAAGGATGGACTCTTGTCACTTAAAAATGAAGAAAGGAGAAGAAAGCTACAATATCTTGATCCATGCAAAGGAAAATGAAGGTTGTGAGAAGATGCATAAAGTAAACTATTACCAATAACATAGCAAATAAGTCACCCTAAGTGGTAAAGAGTGTGACTTCATGCAAAGTCAAGAACACTAATAACATTGAAAGAGCTCTTTCCAAAAGAACTCATGGAGCTTAAAGATGTCATTACTTCACATTATCATATTAATGAAGATTTTGATGACTATGAATAAGCTAAAATATAGAAAGAGAGGTCTATTAAAGTTGTTTGCAATCCTTGTATAATAAAAATTTACTTCTTAAATGATGATTTATTACTTGGATCAAAACTCCATAATTGATAACTTTTTATTAAAGGATATAGGGTAAAGTGTATAGAATGATACTATTCTTACTTGTGATTTTAAAATGGTCACTAATTTTCAATTTATTTTATTTTAGTATCTGAACTTCAATTTGTTCCACGGGAGATTTTCAGATGATTTTTTCATCATTTTTTGCTGATGTGGCTACCTGAGAAGGAATATTCTAAGTGTTAGTATATGCTCTAGAGCAACACGTATATTATGTAATGTTTATTTATTTCAATAAAAGGCATTATTCATTATTTAGTGTTATATTTCATTATATGTGTATTGCTTAGAGTATTAAACTAAATAATGAATTCCATGATATTCGAATAGTATGAAAGGAATTCATAAAGTATGTTTATAAAATGAGATTCTTTTATATGCAAATGTTCAATATCTAAATCATCTCTTATCATAGTATTGATAAGAATGGATATTATTAATGTAGATAGATCAATACATGTTATACTTCCTTTAAGGGGTGCATTCTCAAACACCATGACATGAGATGTCTAAAGTTAACATATGGATGAATTATATAGTAATAATTCATTAGGCATGATCTTGCTAATGAGATTTCATATGGATAATAATCTATGTTGATGAAGACATATCTCACTCATATCAATAATCAAGTAGCCTTAGACTTAAAATATCAAAGTTATCTTAGCTACAAAATATTATATTTTGACTCCTTGTCATAATACCTCTTTTAAGGGGTGTTTATAACCTGGAGATTAGGTATAGTATGAAGTAGTTGAAGATAGTTACATATTGACAGAGGATTCACCACCCAGATTTCAAATAAGGGTTATAAATATCTCATAGTCCATCTAATAATCTTAGATTCAAGAATCTCTAACCAGAGTAAAAATGTTAATTTGTGAATAAGATTTATAAGGGGTATTTTGGGAATAAAGATTATGGTGCATGGAGATTCAAGTTTAAGGCATGATCTAATATTACTTAATCATGTATTGAGTTGACTTTAATCCATACTCAAACCTAAATGAGATAGTGAAAGGTGAAAGGAGTTTATTGCAATGATATTTGATATGGAGAGGTTGTAGTCAAACTACTAACTTCTTAACATTTGGGTAGTTATGATGTATGACTAGACACCGCTCTTAACTTATATATAATAATATCATTTAATAAGATTCAATGATATTTATGGTATGTTACCAATTTTTTAAAAGCCCAAGAGGCCACACACAAATAAGGAAAGATTTGGATTGAAAAATAAAAGATGATGTTATGAAATATTATTAAATAATATTTGATATTATTTATAATATTAAATTTTATTTTTGGTTATTTGATATACCATAAATAAAATATGTTTTGAATTGAATTTTTTTCGAAAGTGGATTAAAAGATGGGCTTGTAAGATCCATGTGTTAGACCCATTGACTTAAGTAGGCATATGCTATGCACATGCTTAACTTAAGTCATCTTACACCTCTCTAACCCTAATGTGCCCATATATATATGTAATATTATGGGATTAAGGTTAAGATAAGTCATATTATGTCATTTATCTAAGGAAAAACGTGACATACACCATCCAAAGAAGAAATTACATTCAGTTATTCACTTGAGAAGAGAAAAATAAACTATTCATCTTCTATCTTTCTCTAATCTACTAGTATATTAATTAGAGTTTTATAATAAATGAGTTTACTAATTCAAATCTTCATCTTGATATGTGTAGTTTGGAGATCTCCTAGTTTGGATATTGAAAAGATTTTTCTACAACACTTTTGCGAAACAAGAAAGAAGTATAACAACATTGAAGTAAGTGTTACTCTTATTCTCTATGTCATGATCTTTTGATTGGAATTATGTTTTAATGATTGTGTAGATCTGATTTTCACATATTTTATTCTGATGTCATATCACTTTATTAAATGCAACATGGTATCAGAGTCAGAGTTATTATGCAATCATTCATGAAAAATGTTTGAGAATGTTAATTTTCTACATATGTTAGGCTTGCATTTTTTTATGTTTTGAGACTTTATTGTGAGAATTTTTGTATGAAATGTTAACCACTTATTCTCAAGTGTCGTATCTTGATTTATATCAAAAAATATTGTATGGTTATGTGGAAATTTTTTAAAAAAAAATTATTGTTTCATGTGCATGTCACTGTTTGAGTGCAGAATTATTCATATGCATTATTCTTGCTAGATCTATGTGTTTTTGATATGTTTAATTGTTAAACATCACATGGATCATATTTTTAATGTGTTAAAATGAATCTAGATCAATAAAATTGAATTTTTACATGAATTAAATTAGATCTAATTGGAATTTCAATTCATATGCACATGAGATGTTTGCATGGAAGTTCAATTTAGAATTTTTTGTTTTCAATGATTTATATTTGTCAATTTGATTGATGAATTTGATTTTTATGAATTAGATTCATTGAAGTTTTGATCTGGAAATTTTTATAATTGTTTGAAGTCATTTGATATTTTATTGAAAATTATATTTTGATCTTATTCACATGCACATGAAAGTTATTTTTGTGTTTATTTGCATATATGATAATAAATTTGATTTATTGTAATATATTAATAATTAAATATATTTAAATGATTAATATATTGCTGTATGAATATTTATTTAATGAGATTAAATAATTTATTCATGAGAAATCAATGCAAATAAATGTTTTAATCAAAATGGTAACTCCAAATTAATTATCCTTAATTAAATAAGATTTAATGGAAAGGATGTTACACTTATATTTGTAATTAATTTGATTGGAGTTACATTTATATCTAGAATAACTTTACTCATATCTCTTCTGGCATCTTGATTCATATCATTTCACCTCCCCTCAAAAGGATTCGTCCTCAAATCTGAATCTGCATCCAATTCAAAAGGACTCAAATCAAAAACATTGAAAGTAGCAAAAACATTATACTCAGCTGGAAGATCCACTTTATAGGCATTGTCATTGATCTTAGCAAGAATCTAGAATGGACCATTTCCATGAGCATCAAGCTTACTTTTCCTTTTATTAGGAAATCTCTCCTTGCGCATGTGAAACCATACCCAAACATCAGGTTCAAATGATACCTTGCATCTTCCTTTATTCAAGTGAGTAGCCACTTGCTCATTCTTTTTATTAATTTGTTGTCATACTTTCTCATGTATAAACTTAACTAAATCAGCATTCTTGCTACCATCAACACTAACAAGCTCATTAATTGGTAAAGGTAACAAATCAAGAGGAGTAAGTGAGTTGAAACCATACACAATTTTAAATGGTGAAAAACTTATAGTAGAATATTGACCCTTATTATATGTAAACTCAATAAATGGTAAACAATATTCCCAAGTTTTCTCTCAGGATCATCCAAATCAGTGAGGCACCAATGAAATCAAGATACTCTAAGCCTTGTACGAACCTTGGAATACACTTTTGGTAGTATAACATATTCCTAGCGGATATTTTCATTTTTACAACTATCATTATATAATTATGGGCATCAAAAATATTTTATACTTATGTAATAGACAATATGTTAAAACTACTCAATGTGAGGCTTGTTTAAATTATACAAATAATATATAGATAGCAGTTGTTTAATGGCATGTCATAATTTACATGTGAATATTTTATACGAATAGGTAATAATAAGCCATAGGTTATAAAATCATAGTTATAAATATAGACTAAATATATTTCATCGATGTAAAAAAATTTACATATCCTTTATAGAATGATTAATGAATTTCTAATTATATGATTTTTATTAATCATTTTACAGGAGGATATTTTCACCATTCAAGTATGACAACCAGTGCTTCAAATATTGCAAGGATGTTAGGTGAGGAGAGTTGATGCAAATTGCTAGCCTTTCATTATAGTAGCATCTTATTTTACAAATGTAAAAATTTTATTTAGATTTTTAGTTATGGTTGTAGAAAGAACTTCCAACTTGGATGGATCAAAAGATAAAGGATCATGTATAAAAAATAAAGAAGGCTCTTTAGTTTTAGATGATGGAAAAAAGATAATTGAAGACTTATAAGATTTACACCTTCTAATTACAAGTCTTTCAACTCTAAAGATTTGTAATCCTTGATTGAATGGCTTTGCGAGGCCATGTTAAAGCCCTTTGGTAATTAAAGGTGATTTACAAATCAAAAGGGTCAATGGTTATGACCCAAATGCTTACAAGTTATTATCTAAAGTAGGCTACAATAAAGAAGTACATTTAAATTAGCAAAACAAATCATAAAGGTTGCTAAGAAGGATGAGGTAGAAAAAGGAAAGCAGGCATGGAGATTAAAGGAACAAGCCATGGGATCTTCTAAGCATGGCTTAGGATTCAAATCATCAGCCTTCATGGTACATATCTGTAAAAGATGAAGAGGAACAAGAGGTCAAGATGGTTGAACCAAGGATTTCAATTTTCAATCATTTGGGAAGCTCTTCTAATTCTACCTTTATTTTTGATAGGCTTAGGAGTTGTGAGAATAGTAGGTGAGGCACATCAAGAATTTCTATTCGTAAAAAACTCAAAGTGATTATATCAAAGAAGGCCAAGTTAAAGAAGGTATGTAGCATTCATATTGACTTATAAAATCTTTGTAGTAAGTATCCATCTCGAATGAAGAGATGAGATAAAAAAAAGTAGACAACTCATGATTTTAGTAAAAAAAACCAACATCATACTAAAGAGAAGAAGTAGAAGAAATAGAGGATGATACTACTTACCATGTAACGATAAGAGAATTGGATGGGGGAGAGGCATCTACTAAAAATGGTGTTGATGATGCTTCTTTGGCTTTTGAACAAGGAAATAAATTTATAGTTGATGATTTAAAGGAGATAAACCTTGGCATAACTAAAAATCTATGACCAGTTTTCTTAAGTGTTGAGTTATCTCTTGAAAAGGAAAAGGTTATATTAAGCTTTTTACAGAGTTTCAAGGTGTATTTGCATGGACATATACAAAGATGCTAGGGCTTGACCCTAAAGTAATTGTTCATCATTTGGCTATAAAGAAAGATGCAAAGCTAGTAAAACAAGTTCAATGATATTTTTATCCAAAGTTAATACCATAAATAGAAGGTGAAGTTAATAAGCTTGTAAATGCAGGCTTCATTAAAAGAAGTTAAGTACCTAAGCATCTAACTTGGATTTCAAACATTGTGCCTATAAGAAACAAGAATGGGCAAATTCATGTTTGTGTTGACTTTAGAGATTTGAATAATGCTTGTACTAAAGATGATTCTCCACTCCTAATTCCTGAGATAATGATCGATGCTATACTAGGCCATGAAATCCAATTATTCTTAGATGGTTCTTCTAGCTACAACCAAATTCCAATTGTAGAACAAGATCAATTATTAATGGCCTTTTATACTCCAAAGAGAATATTTTGTTACAAAGTTATGCCTTTTATATTAAAAAATGCAAGAGCCACTTATCAAAGAGCCATGCAAAAATCTTTGATGCTTTACAAGATCATAGAATATTATATTGATAACCTTATAGTAATGATGAAGTAAAGATGTGACCATCTTCATGATCTACAAAAGGTATTCGAGCAGTTAAAGAAATATAACCTCAAAATGAACCAATTTTTATAAAGATGCCAGAGCTAAAGAATATATATGAACTTAAAAGACTACATGGGAAATTAGCATATATTCAATTATTCATATCAAATTTAGTTGGTCGATGTCAACCTTTTCATAAGTTAATGAAGAAGGATGTTTCTTTCCAATATGATAAGGAATGTAGTAATGTTTTAAAAGCATTAAAAATTATCTATTGAACTTTCAATTATTATAAGCATTAATCTTTGGTCGACTTTTGATCCTCTGTACTGCTGAACAAGTGAAAGGGTAAAGTGTATGGAATGACACTACTCTTACCTTCAATTTTAAAATTATCATTAATCTTCAATTTATTTCTTTTTGGTACCTGAACTTCAACTTTTTTCAACGAAAGGTTTTTAGATGATATTTTCATCATTTTTTGTTGACATGGCTACCTAAGAAGGAATATTTCAAGAATATTTCATGATGTGGCAAACATAAAGATTGAGTATCATGTCAACGAATGGAAACATGATATGTATATGCCATATCATCCATATTTTCCATATGTATGTTACATCATGTTTAATGACATGGCAAACATGGATAATGTGACATACATATAGCAAACATAAATGACATGGAATACACGTGACAAACATGGATGATATGGCATATACATGACAAACATGGATGATATGGCATACATGCGTCATGTTTCTATTCATTGATGTGGCACTCAATATTTCTAATATGTTCATTTGGTTTGCTTACATGACAATCAACCTTCAATGCATACCACATTATTGAATATTTATGGAATTTTCTTCCATTAATCAGTCATATGTGCATTTAGTCATTTGAAATCTCTAGTTAAAAAAATGAAATTCAAATATCAAAAGAAATAAATTGAAAGTTGATGACCATTTTGAAATCATAAATAAAAACAATGACATTTCATACAATTCACCCCAATTGATCAAAATATTAATTTAACCATGAAAGATAGATAAAAAAAAAGTGAAAACATGCAAAATCAAATAAAACATTTTATATATAAGCAGATAAAATACTTTACAATTATTTAATAAATAAGAAAAAACTATATTAATGAATAACTTCAATCTTCAATTTAGTTCCTTCTTTTTCTTCCGTTAATGGAGACAATTCTACTCCTATAAAATCATGGAAGCAAGGAAGAAGAAGTTAATGTTACCAAGGATTATTCTAATTTGATTGGTTAATGGACTTTTCTTTTATTATTATACTTCAAATTTTTACAAATAACTTAAAAAGCATTTTGTACATTTTTTCCAACTCTAGTAATGATTTTTATAGTCTCTAAAATATTCATATATTTATGCTTTAAAAAGTTTCAAAAAATACAACTTAAAAAGTGAATCTAATTTCCATTTTCTTTCATGTTCTTCTTTAATCTAATTTATGTTATTTTTAATTTCTATATTTATTAATAGACTTATTTAACATTTTTTTGTTTAATTTGATTATATTTTTAAATTTTTTCTTGTACTTTTTATTATATTTATTGTTATTTATTAGTATAGATAAATATATTATGTCATATATATTTATTTATCAACATATATTATATAGAACATATGTTGATAAAGCGAAATATATATCATATATATATATCAATATATATTTATCAACACATATATTAAACATATATGCAACATATATATATATATATATGTATATAAACAAAAATATATACTAGGATTCCGGTTACAGTTCTACTGCTGATAAACTCATTGATATGTTTCTTTTTGCTTAATACTTTTTTTGTTTGAAAACTTTATATATCGAGATGTTTGTGTACAATTTAATTTCCTTGACGATAATGATTATTAGCTCCTCAAAAGTATCAAAGTTTGAAAAATGCAAAGGTAAAATCTACAGTTCTAATCCGATATGACATTGTACATCTTTGTTTGGTTTTTCTTTATTTCTTCAAAAAAATTGTGCTTCTCTAGTTATCTTTCAACAATTTCAAATGCTATTTGCATAACAGATTACTTATTTTCAGTTGCAAAATAGATTATATAAATAATGTTCAAAATTATAGAATATATTATATTAAAGATATGTTAAACAATATATTCCTATCAAATCTAGTTTCATTTCATACTGATTCGAATAAAATCAGACAGGAATGATATCTTAAAAAATGAAATGGAATTACAATTTCAATTTTACTGGGCTAAATTATCGAGATGAAATCAGGATTTAATCAAATTCTAAACATCTCATCTCTTGTAAGTTACATTTAGAATGGAACTTTCTGGATCTCTCTTGGTAACATCGCACATAGAAATGACAGATAAAATAATAATAATTTCAGTGTACACCAAAACTGGAAAACAGAAGCTCTTTCCTTTTTCACAAAAACCATATCACAGCAATTTTTAATTATAATGAATCTATTTAACAGAATGAAACTAACCCATGATAAATCAGATAATTTGGTACAAGAGCCCTTCCATCAAGCTCCTCCGTTCAAATATACACATCGCCTACCCACGAATCGATGCCCGGGGAACAGCAGGTAAGCCCAATTCGTCATCGACCTGTCAAGCATTAAATGTACATTTTATATAAAAATGTTAATGTGGCAATTGTGAATGTTCCCTTGCCAATCAATTAAAATCCCAGAAACAGAAATCAACAGGATAGGAATTTTTCGATACTTTTGCATGAGCAAACAAACCTAACCGAACGCAATATCCCACTTTCAATGCAGAATTTCAGTAGAAAGACGATGAACTGTGACTAGAAGACTTACCTGGGTGTTGTTTCTACCCGCTGGGCCTGCTGCATGTCCAGTGGGAGCTGAAGGCAAGTTCAGTTCTGATTCCAGATCTGGTTCCTTGTCAGGTTGTAGATAAGACGGGACACCATCACTCTCGGTTTCCATTCCCATGTCAGCTTCTAGTGCATCAAGTTCTGAATTTCCAAATTAGGTGACGGATAAAAGCAACAATATTTACAAAAGGTAGATAAAACGTCTGTCCCAGAATGGGTAGTATGGACGTTATATTAGATGAACAAGATTTCGATTAGATGAACAAGATAGCTTGCTTGGCTTTACATGAACATTAAACGGATAGGAGAAGATTAAAAATACAAAATTCTAATAGTACGGAGGGAGAAAATAACCAATGAAGCAGTTAGATGATATTTAAAGTTACCTCCCATGAGTTCATCCTCATCAATGTCATCGGGCACATTGTAGCTTCTACCTAGAGTCTCTTGAATTTCGTTGCTCACATCCATCAGGTCCATCATCTCATCTTGCAAGTTCTACAAAATTTAGAAGAAAAAAAAAAATTGAACTATTTAGCACTAAAATGAACATTAAAAATGTAAAGAATGGAGCAGGAAGAAATTAATAATATCACGTACATCTATATCTTGGATCTTCACAGTTTTCATCATTCCTTTCAATTCCTTGTTTGCAGATTTCAAAGCTGACATCTGGCAATAAAACAACCAGATTTAATATAAGAAAAATAGTAAATCTTGAGTGTAAAGCTCCAGTGGAAAATGCGCAACTCAGACTGAAACTGAATGATGTAATTCACGCAACTATGGTTGATGAGCATAAGGTGATTCTGCAAGGATGACACATATTTCAACAGTATTGACTCTTAGGACTATTGTCATATACATCCCCTGGCTATATAGTTGGATCCTACATATCATATATTTTCCCATGCTGCAAACCATTAATCAACTCTTCAGATTTTTGGTAAACAAACATAAAATGAACTAAGCAAAGTCTCCCTACAATAACCAATTAGAAGGAACCTAACTACTCTCCCAGGGCATAAACGTAGGCATTAACCATATTTTTCCAGTTCAGATTTTATACTGAAATGTCGTGTTCATTCCAAAGAAACTTGTATGAGACCTTTCTGAACTTGTATTGGACTAAAATACAGCAACTATAGGATCTCTATATTGATAAGACTTCTCATATTATGGGGATGGGAACAAGCACACAGCTTCTTGCATAGCAAGCTCGAACAAACTAAAATAGATTAAAGTAGTCTAGGCGTGATATAGCTAGGAGTCAAAAGCACTGTATTTTGGTTCAGGTCAAGTCATGTTATACGCAAAATTCAGTTATAGCACCAGATGGTGCCCGAACAACATCCACAGTGTGACTAACTGTCCACCAATAATTGGAATGATCAAATTAAAAGAAGTGATCTGGTGGATCCCCAGATCAGGTTAGTAAAATATATAGAATATATTGCTATAACAAATCAAAATTGAATAAAATTCATAATATGCCAAATCAAAGTAATAGCCATGAGAAATTATACTTTTGAGAAGGCCAGATGGCATAATGTGGTACGAATGTGATGTTAGAAGATTTATGTGGTTTATCCATACCACCATAGGCATTACCCCGCTTTTTCCTGATTTCAAATTGTCATAAGTTATCCCTTTCACATTTTGATCAGTCTAGCTGAACCTCTTAGCCATTAAGAGAATAGCTGAAGAAATAAGATACTACCTACCTATCTTTCTTCTCTTTACTATTCTTATGCTGACTAATGAGAAATTTGTGACAAAGCAAATTTCTATGAACTTTCTGATGTGTTCATTGATTGATTAAATACTTGACTATTGCTTTTAATCCATGAGAAAATAATATATTCATCTATGCATTAAATCAATTGATCCACAGTAAAAAAACTCAATAAAAGGACTGATGCCTATTGATCACATAAAATGACAAGTAATTAGATGGCCGAGTCTTTTTTTATTATCCTATAGCAAGTCTGTGATAGAAAAATGGTCTCCCTTTGCTTTCATTAAACAGCAAGCAAGAGTATTGGATGAAAAGAAAGATCAAGTAAGAAAGAATGGAATAAGCAGTTAGGAGACAAGTAAACGTTGTATCCTAAGATATCAAATGGAACAGGATGATGGCAGTGTTAACAAAACAGAGAATTGCCATTTACCGTTATATTGACATCAAAGGACAACCATATGTATAAAAAATAGCATCAGAATATAATTTGATATCCATTTTGAAAACTCTAATTTTTGGTACGAGAGAAGAACAACTACTTCAGCACGTGTAACAAGAAATGAGGCAAATCTCAAGTAGTTTACTTTGAAAATAAAACAATATAATGTTGAAAGTGATTCAGGTCATACAGTTTGTTGAGCATCTTTGATACCCTCAGAAGCAAACGCAACTTGATCAAGGTTAAACGTCTGGTTGTAAAGCATGTCACGCTGTCCTTCATACCTATACAATACAAATAAATTCATAGATTTTGCAAATGATTAAAGAAGACAATCATAAAGACATCCACACATTATTTTCCAGTAAAAGAAGAAATATCAGCAAGTTTAGTATTTTAAACAAGATTGCACATATCCATTAAATGCACCATTCGCATGGATATATTAGAAATGGATTGTGATAAGTAATACACGACCAAGGCATACGATGTGTTTGCCCAAAATACCATTTTCCAAACAAAATTATCTCACATATCATTCCAAGAATTAGGAAAAAAATGTTTTTAAGAAAAAAAATACAAACTTTAGAAAGAAATACTAACATTCGCTTTTGCTTAAGAACCCTCATGGCTCTTGCTTTAACAGCTTCTTGAGCAGGCCCAGGCCTTGTTTTCTTGATCTGTTCTTTGTATCTACTCAGCTCTGCATCCAGCTTTTTTATCTTGTCATCAACTGAATCTCCTTTTTTATTTATCTAAATCACACACAAAAATAAATATATCAAAATCAAACAAATTCATCTAATTTAAAGTACTAAATAGAAAATCACGATTAAATTGGTGATCAATTGATCAAAATAAATAAAATAGAAAAGACAATTACCCTATCGGAAGCATCTTGAATTGAAGGAGGCGGCTCCTTATCTTTCTTAACGCCAAAAACTCTTCGCATCTTCTACGCAGCAGGGGAGAATTTCACGGTTTTGAGAATCAAATAATGAGAGAGCTTGTTAAAATCGATGCTACTTTGCTTGCAGATATGGGTTCACGCGTCCTTTGGGAACTTTCGTTGAAAGTCGAATTCCAGTTTTTTTTTTTTTTTTTGAACCGAATTCCAGTTATTTGAGAGGATTAATTTAATTGTTTTAATGTTTTTTGTATTTTTATGCATCCTAACTTAACATTAGGCTCTATCATGTCAACTCGAGTTTCGTAATCTCCCATCATGATTTTTTTATCCTCATTTTATAATTTTTTTATTTTTTATTTTTTAAAATTATTTATAATAATAATAATTTTTATAATTTTAAATTAATATTTAATATTTAAATATTATATACTTATTTAAAATATTATTTATATAATATTTTCATCTATTCATTTAAAAAAATGGGAATAAATATTTATTTATCTATTTGATAACAAAATCTCTTTATAGATTATATTTTTTATATATGTTCCTTCTTTTTTAAGATATTCTTTTAACTAATACTTTTGTTGTTGAGTTTGAAATCACTCTTAATAATGTAACATATAGTTTTCTGTAAGAAAAATATTTTATGTTAAGTATACTCTTATATTTGGTATTGTTTGTCCTTGTGCCTTGTTTATAATCATTACGAAATATAATTGTATTGTAAATTGTTTCCTTTTGAATTAGAACAGATATCCTTCATTTTATGGTGAATTCAATGGTATTCTTGGTAGTAACACTTATCTATAGCATATTGTCCAACTATTATTTCAACATCTTCTACATACCATTCAAGTTCCATTACATAATCTATTTGATGTATCCAAATTCTTTAAAAGTATTATTAAGCAATTAACTTTCAAATGTAGTCTCTATCGAGAACATATCTATTATCATTTGATTCAGTTTATCAACATATTCATTTTTCTTTGCTAATATTGCACGGTTTGTGATGTATTATGATGATATCAAGTTCTCAACAAAATCAGAAAATACATTTTGTATCAATTCCTTCTCGCATAAATCTTTTCCATCATCTTGTACCATTATTTCATCTAGTATGATTTATGCTTTCATTATGAGTTGCAGGCTCTTTCCCATCCCTCACTCTTTGTAAGAAATCACTAAATGTTACGTCTGATTTAGCTCGCATGTTATTTGTCAATTTAAGCACTTCCATTTTGTTCCAAATATATGATGTTACCATACTTGCATTAACTATTTCTTGTCTTATTCTTTTGGGGACTACGGGCAATGCCTATCTAAAGTCACCTCTAAATACCATCATTATTCCATCGAATATATCATTATTATTCATTATATCTCTGAGTATTCTATCAATTATCTCTACCACATATTTCTTGGCCATTTGTGTTTCATCCCATATGATCATATTAGCTTTAAATAACAATATTGTTAAGCCACTCTACTTTGATATACCATATAATATTATTTTTGTTGGATTGAGTGGAATGTTGAATCTAGAGTATAATGTTATTCCTCCTTGCATTACTGATGTTGCTACACCTGAAGTTATTATTGCTAGAGTTATATGTGCTTTTGATCTTAGATTAGCCAATAATGCTTAATATAAAAAAGTCTTACTTGTACCTTCTAGTTAATCCATAAAAAATATTCCAGTACGTCTTGAGTTTAGTCTATTCATTATCATTATATATGCATATTTTTGTTCCAAATTAAGTTTTAACACTACATCAATGTCTTCTTATGACATTTGCACTGTTATCTTCCTTGCAATCTCTCTATTATTTATCTCCATTTGGCTAAGCTGATGACTTTCTTTTATAGGTAGATCATAACTTTTCATATCTTTATCCATGCTTATAAAGTGCTTTTGGATATCACTCAAAGTACTATTTGTGTTTCTATCAAGTTCTTATGCATTTTAACATAATCTTTAGCCATCGATTGGAAATTATCTTCCTATAGTTTTTTGACATTTGTACGCTCATAATACATTAATAATGTTGCAAACAATTATCTTAACTCTAATGGCATCTTGATTATTACTACCTCATTCATGCATTCTTCTATCGAGTTCTTGTGCATTTTAACATAATCTTTAGCCAATGATTTGAAATTATCTTCCTATAGTTTTTTGACAATTGTGGGGTCACAATACACCAATAATGTTACGAACAATCATCTAAATTCTGGTGGCATCTTGAATACTACTACCTCACTCATGCATTCTTTTGTGCTTTTATTTGATTCAAGCAACCTTCTTATTATAGCAACTTCCTTGAATATTCAACACTGGATACCACCTACTATAAGCAAGTTACCAAATAACTTTAGACCCTTGACATTATTTAAAAGTATCCTTAAATAATACATTTTTCCTTCCATCAAGTTGATTGCATTTACACGTCTAATGATATTTCTAGTTTTTCTTTTTATCTACTCTCAATTTTTTACATTCCAAACATAATGCTCTGGAAATTCTTTGTACAATAATATGTTTGTTTCTTCATTTTTTAAACATGTAAAAAAATATTCGACCAATATCATTTTTTTCACGTGATCCCATTAAAGTATGTCTTGTAAGTTCTAGTTATACCAAAATGTCACTATGTACTTGTTTGGTAGATAGAGTTATAGGTTCATAATAGCAAGATAAATATTATTCATTTCAAACTCATATATCCTCCATATAGCTTCTTTTGGTGATACCTATCTTGCATCTTGATAACATTGTATCTCATCTATCTGATTTTCTTCATCACCAACTTAAACCGCTATTCTGTCATGCTCTTTATAGATATACTTGTATAAGTATTTTCTTGTTGTCAATTCGGAGCAAACCTATTATAATTTAGCATATAGGATTAGTGAATTATTTCTCTTACTTTTTATACTTCATTTACACAAAATTTTTTACTATATTATAATACATTATTGTCGCACCCTAAATTTGAGCCTCTCGGGTTGATTGGGATGAGCCGGACTATTTCTTCATTGCTTTGCCTTTACGGGCATTCCCGGTTCATTCAGGTGCAATCCAGGGTTTGTTTAGGTTGCTTAGGGTATGTTTGTGGGGCCTCATACCC
>CANYBF012659186.1:0-13387 GCA_948192965.1 Dalechampia spathulata | reverse complement strand
AACTCAACTCAACCACACAAAAGATGATCTAATTCTAAAAAGGATAATTATAGGAAATTTCAATTTTTCATATATATTTGATTTTCAATTTAAATTTTTATCATTTTATTATGTAATTACAATATTAATTTTTTTATTTTTTATTATATTAGTTTTTCTTTTATTTTAAATTATTTCCCTTTTTTTTTTATCATGTTTTCTTCTTCTTCTCTTCAAATGATCTTGGCTCTTATTTTTTAGATGATTCTTATTCTTATTTTTCTTATTTTTATTTTCCTTCTTCTTCTTCCTTCTCTTGTTTTCAATTTCTTTATTATAAGTATTTTTGATGTTATTACAACTTTAATAGGTTATTTTCTCTTTATATATTGATTTTATTTTTCATAATATATATGTGTAAATATACATATATATATATATATTTATTTATATATATATATTGATAAATAAATATACATTATATAATATTTTATATAATACAAATATATTTTTATATGATATAAACATATTTATCAATATTTATTATGATATATATTGATAAATAACATATTTATATATATATATTTACTAATACATATAATATTTTTTATTTATCAATATATATCATTTATATGATATATATTAGCATGATATAATATATATTTATTTATAAATATTTATCATGACATAAAATCAAACAAACATAACAAATACAATAAATATTAGTACAAATAAATAAAAATATAATTAAATCATAAAAATAAATCACTAAAAAATTAATAATAGATTAATTAGAAAAATGGTGAAATACAAATAATTACAAAGAAGAAGAAAAAGAAAGGGAAGAAAAATAAGAAAGAGAAGAAGAAGAACAAAATAAAAAAAGAAGAAAATAGAAACGGAAGAATATTAAAGAGGAGATAAACAAGAAAATATGATGATTAATAAATTAAATTTTTTTATTTTAAATTTTTTAAAAATTTAAAGATAGATATATATTTCAAATATTAAAATATCTTTAAATTAAGATTGACATTTTTAAAAAATTAAATTAAATTAGAATAGAATTTTAAAATGTCTTTTCTAAAATTCGACATTTAAATAATTAGAGTTACCCAGTGGATTGAGACGGGTTGAAGTCAAATCTAAACCAAAACAGGTTTAAGAGATGGAACCGGTTCTAGTTGAAACTGTTTAAACGGAAGGGTCCAATCTGGTTTGACAACCTTTGGAAGGGGGCCAGTCATTGCCAGAAGGAAGACACCAATGGCCACTGAGGCAGCCTTTTGCAAGAGAATAAATTTTCTTTACAGCAAGAAAATAAATACCAACAAAAAGCAAAGGAGAATTTTTTCACATAATTTCTCTCGTTTCTATTTTATAAAGGAACAATTAATTAAAATTACTAAATTCATACATAGATAATCAGTTAATGATCATAAAAAAATAAAAAAAAAATTTATAGGACTGATGTAATTTTAAAATTGATTGGTAAAAGTGGTATTCTTTTTTGGTAATTTGGTGTAGCAAGTTCAAAACCTTTCAGCAATCCCCATCACACCCAGCCATCCTCCTTTATCTCCTTCATCCTTTTCAACCTTGTTAACCCATCTCATTATCATTCTAATCTTCCTTCACATCATTACTCCTAATCATCCAAGCTTACTCTAACTTTCATACCAAAAGTCTGATTTTATTTATATATTATGTTTATTACAAATGAATTTCATAAAAATTATGAAATTTATTTATAATTTTTTTAAAAACGATATATTTCTATTTCTTCTCAACGTTAAAGTCCAAAGTGTGTTACTTTTCAGAGCACAGTAAAAGAATCGAAATAATAATAGTAATACTAATAATAATAATAATAATAATAATAATAATCCATCATCTTCAACTTCAATCCAACAAGACGACCATTTCCACCATTATTGCTCCTTCAAAGATGCTCCTTTTTCCTAACTTCTGCATTCTCTTAATTTGCCTTTACTTCTCTTCTTTTCTCTTCATTGCAGTAACACCTACTTCCTTCAATGCTTCTCTTCCTCACCAGCACCCTGATCCTGACTCTGTTGCCCATGGTGTTATAAGGTAAATTGCCTCTACTGATATCCCTCCCTTCTATACACACTACTAAAATCTTGCGAAACCGCATCTGGGTTTCACTCATTTCTTGTTTTACATAATGGGTTACCCCTGATTTTCCCTCATTTTCTTGTTCTGCATACTGGGTTACATCTGGGTTTATCTCATTTCATTGTCTTGCATGATGGGTTTTTGTTGGTTCTTCTAGCTTTTGATTAGATTTCCACCAGTCATTTTCAACATTTGGGTTCTTTTCAACTTAATTGTTTGCTCATTTAGTTGATTTTAGCTTCGATTCTTGCATTTTTTAAATATATTTACATAATAATTTCTTGCATTAACCACATTTTCCTTGCAATAAACAGAGCAGGAAAAAAAACCCATTACTCTGTTTACCCTGTTTTTCCATTCGCTTTATACATCTTCTCTGCTTTGCAGATCCATCAACGCATCTATAACAAGAAGGCAACTTCTGACTACCTATCAAAAAGACCAATGCAAAACTGGAAACCCAATAGACGACTGCTGGAGATGCGACCCAAACTGGGCCAACAATCGCCAACGATTAGCCGATTGTTCCATCGGGTTCGGTGAAGGTACATTAGGTGGAAAAGGCGGTGAGATCTATGTAGTAACCGACTCATCAGACCATGACCCAGCAAACCCAACTCCAGGAACACTCCGTCACGCCGTAATCCAAAACGAACCGCTTTGGATCACATTCGCAGGCAGCATGACCATCAAGCTCAAACACGAGCTCATTTTCAACAGCTATAAGACCATAGACGGCCGAGGAGCAAACATCCACATAACAGGAAATGGGTGTATAACAATCCAGTACATTTCCCACGTAATAATCCACAACATCCACATTCACCACTGCAAACCATCAGGAAACACGAACATAGCGGCATCACCTACCCATGTAGGATACAGAGGAAGATCGGACGGTGATGGGATATCAATGTACGGATCACATCACATATGGGTGGATCACTGCTCATTATCTTACTGTTCTGATGGGTTGATAGATGCCGTGATGGGATCAACGGCGATAACAATATCAAACAACTATTTTTCGCATCATGATGAGGTGATGCTGCTAGGACATGATGATAAATATGTGATGGATTCAGGCATGCAAGTGAGCATAGCGTTTAACATATTCGGAGAAGGGTTGATTCAGAGAATGCCAAGGTGTAGAAGAGGGTATATACATGTGGTGAACAACGAATTTTTGTATTGGGAAATGTATGCCATTGGAGGAAGTGGAAATCCTACCATTAACAGTCAGGGTAATCGCTATGTTGCTCCTTCTGATCCTAATGCCAAAGAGGTCAGCTCCTATCCTATTTTTTTCTTACCTTTTGACTTTATTTATGGGGCCCAGCAGTAGTAATTAAGCGTCAACTTCGTTTAGTTCGATAGTACGAACAGACCCATATAAGGCTCCGTGCAGGCCAAAATTTTCCATCCTGAATCAATGCCAGTTTTGCAACAAAAGTTTTTGTAGAGAACTGTGAACTGTTGTCGATTCTGCCGGGGAATCGTCGAACCAACATTTACAATCCAAAAAGAAAAAGAAACTAGAACCGAGCTAGGGGCCGGTGGGTTCTCTATACCCGTGACGACCCCTGTAGACAGAGGTCACGTCGATTTCTTTTTTGGAGCGCCAAGTTTACTGTTTGTCTAGTGCATGCCAGCTATTTGATTTATTGTACAAAAAACCCAACTGGGTCCTCGTAATGATGGTCCCCTCTATGTTTCCGGTTTCCAATGATATCGAGTAACAATATCAATTTGATAGATAATTTATGACTCATAACTTAATGAATTCCTAGTTGGAGAAGCTTGATTTACAAATAATAAATGGGGTAAAGTTGGTGGGTAACAGGTGACAAAGCGCGTGGATGCAGTAGGGGAAGACTGGAGTGGATGGAATTGGAGGACAGACAGAGATGTAATGGAAAATGGAGCATTCTTTGTGCCGTCAGGAGGCGGCTTAAGTGGTCAGTATGTAAAAGCCTCCAGCGTGGAGCCCAAATCCGCCGCTTTAATCACCCAACTCACTCTCTATGCCGGCGTCTTTGGTGAGCCCAGGTAACCCCTCCTATCCGGTATTCACAAAGTGTGTTTATAGGCGACGAACATTAAATTGTTGGATTATTATTTTGGGCAGGAACAGCAATGAGGGAATTTCTAGTAGTGGCGGAATCACCGGTAACGAGGGAACTGCGGCACCCAGAGGAGGCGGTGACGGTGACTTCTTCGGGATGATATTCGCAGGTGGCGCCTCGCCGTTACCCACGTCTGCTACGTCTGTCTTGTCTCTAGCAATCATTTTATTTTTCTGCATTCTAGCTGCCAGTAATGGTGCGTTATAATATTTCCCATTATTATTATTAGTGTAGTATTAGAACTTGGAAGTTGCCAAAAAAAAAAAAGAAATTTCACAATTATTTTGATTAAATATTGCTGGGTAGCTTCCATCAAGGCAACAAATAGTTTGATCTAATTATTTTAATAGATGGTTGTATCCAAAGTAAAAATTTCAATAATTCAATCAGATTAATTTCATTTGAAAAATATTTAAAATGAATTAAATCGATTCATAAAAAGGTTTTACTTATAAGGAACATGAAGTAATTCATTGTAAGAAAGAAATATGTTAGTAAGTGAGGTGAAAAAATTGATGAATAAGAACAGAAAAAGACATCTTAAAACTAAAAAAAGAAAAATAATTCATTTTATTGTAGATCTTGTAATTAAGGTAGTTAACATGAATAACAATAATTTGACTCAAGATTTTAGGGAGTTCTTAGGACTAGTAGATGAAACTCTATTGCATATAGATGGTAGAATCTTTAATAAACTTCCATTTATGAAGAAAGTTATATACAAGCTTTACTATCCCTATAGGATCAAAAAACAATTCATACCTAATGATAATCTTTTTAGGTGTATAATCAACTTAACATTTTTCCTTAAATTTGATTGTGAAAGATATGCATTAAAAAGGAATTGATGAATGAATCATACTGATTAGATTCAAAATTAAGTTAGGTTTGTATACCCTTACAAATGTTTATGATTTGTGCAGAGCCACAATGGTTGATAATGCTTAGAAATATTAGGAATCATTGATAGTTCATACTTCTATCAAAGATTAAATTGAAAAAGATGTAATAATTGATGATGTGCTAGTTATAGTTGTAGGCATTGAAAATTTTTTTTTGTAATTTCTCCTTATCAATCGAGTCATAATAAAAAGAACAATTTTAATTGCTTTAATGAAATTGCAAATTTGTGACATGTTATTTTGATAATTTTGCCTATTAGTTTCAAAACATATTAATTATATTCTTGATTTGACTTCTTAAACTACATGTAAGACTTATTTTTTGCTAAACTGTTTGAACTTTAGCTAAAAGTAATGAAAAAAACATTTTAGCTGCTTATAAATGAAGAAAAGGTCGTAGATGGTCTAGGTGGATAAATTCAAGCAGTCAAATATGTCATGTGAAAGACATATACTGAATTTCAAGTAAGGCAAGATGCAAAGCGTTTTCTTTATTTAAATAAGAGTTGTTCTCAAATTAAGTATGTTCTTGGCAGATATGATTGTTCTTTAGGTTTAGAACAAAGACCTAAAACAAAATATTCTTGTAAGATAAAATTTAAGGTCTACAAGAAGAAATAGAGAAGTTAGAAAAAGGTTTAGTAAACCTTTTAAATTTATCAAGAACAGAACCAATCTTAGGGACAAAGAAAGGATATAGACCTTTAAGAAAAACATGAAAAAGAATCTAAGTGTCTTGAAAGAAAACCTTTGAGCAATTATTATTGGTGCTGGATGTATGGTGCAAAAATAACAAGGCTAATTCTTGCTCACATAAAAACAAAAAGAAAGAAAATGTTCAAAGAATTTTCTATGAAGATAAGAGTCTAGCATATGAACCAATAGATGAGAAAGACTTGTCTAATGTAGAATTTGAAATAGATTCAATTTATAAAGTAGTTTTTGAATATGAAATTGATGATGATGAATCTGATTTATGAGCTTCATAGATATTTATAATGACCTCAGAAGACACTGTTATAAATGAAAAACTAATCCCATTAGATAATGCTTTGGTACATGAAAAATCCTTTCAATACGAGGATCCATTCAAAAGTTGTTTGGAATAAAAACTATCCAATGTAGACATCAATGTTATTTACAGTAAGTCTAGATTTCACTTCAAGTCTATTATTGATGTCTCCTAAAGTAAGTCTATAGCTTATGTTTCTAGTACAGAGTTAGAAATATTGGATATCCCCTTTATTAATCTTACTAAGATCAAGAAAATGACTAATAAGGTAAAAGTATAGTATAAATACATTCATGTAGGTCTAGTCTAAGTAGGATTAGTTCATTTGCTTGATCTCTTAACAGATCGACTAATGATAACACCTATCTTAGATAAGAATTTAAAGATCAACTGATATTAGGAGTATAGACTAATCTTATGAATGGTTATATTTGGTTTCAAAAACATCCAAACTATTTGATGGCTTTGAGCGATAGAACTTTGGGTAACTCTTTAATTTTAAGGATAAAGTCTAACAAAATGAATAGAATGAGTTCTCAGGTAAAACACTTGATGTATCAAACTAGAATTATCTTCAAACTTAACAATTCTGCTAATCTTGGAATGAGAAATCAACCGTTATTACTTCCTTTTCAATCTCATCTTTGATAGAAGTGTAAGCTATTAGTGATTTCTAATAGTTTTAGGCATGACCAACCATTTATGGCTCTGCACAAATCATAGGCGCCTATAGGGGTATACGAACCTAACTTAATTGTGAATCTAATCATTATGATATATTCAGTAATTCTTTCTGACATATGTTTTTCACAATCAAAATTAAGAAAAGTTGTTAGGTTAATTATAGGTTTAAGAGGATGAATTCTTCCTTGGTCTTATAGGGATAATTAGGCTTGTACATAGCTTTCTTCATAGATAGAAATTCATTGAAGGTTTTGTCATCTATCAATGGAGCTTCATCTACTAATCCTAAAGACTTTTTAAGATTTTGGGCCTAATTACTATTATCTATGTTGATTGCCTTAGCTACATGGTTTACAATGAAATGAACCATTTTTTCTTTTCTTAGTTCCAAGATGCCTCTTTCTATTAATGGTCTTTTTTGAGCTTTCAAAGATTTCTCATGATCAATCGCATTAAGTCTCTCATTCATCAATTTTCCCATTTTACTTGCTAACATATTTTTTTCTTCTAGTGAATCATCTAGTGTTCCTTATGAATGGAACCTTTCTAGGAGTTAGTTTACTTCACTTTAAATATTTTCAAACGAAATTAACCTGATTAGATTGTTGGAGTTTGTACTCTTGGTGTAACCACTCATTAAAACTTATTTTCATAAATTTTAGTTCGAATATTATTAATTTTACTATTCCTAGGAACTTATTAAATCTCTAATTTTTTGTTTGCCAAAACAAACTAAATTAAAAGTGAAAGATTTTAATTTTGGGTTTAATTATCAATGTTTTTTCCTTAGAGGCAAATTGATAAAAAGATAAGCAAATGCATATGAGAAAAAGTACATTGTTTTGGAAAATATTTTTTATCTTACATTTTTCAAAATACATGATTTATTTCTTTCATTTTTATTCTTGTGGATAAATTAATTAAGTATACAATTGATTAATTCTGAATTCCTTTCACTTTTGATCAAAAGTGTCTTTTAATTATATATAAAATATTTCATTGAGCTGATAAAATTTAAATTTTCATATAATTAAAAATTTTTTAAAAATTTAAAATATTATTTATGATTTTTTAAGTTAAATTATTTGGAATAGAATATTTTTATTAAATGTGTATATTTGATGAAATATTTTATTTGATTTATAAAATTAAAAATACATATTTTAAATATTTTATTTATTTTTATAATTTTAAAATATCTTAATTTTATTATTTCTAAGATATGATCTCTATATAATTTATATTTAAATTATTTTATTTTTATATATCAATTTCTGAATATATATTTATGTATTTATAATTGTATATATGAGCATTCAAAATAAATCTTCTATATATTTTATGTGTAAATCATAAACCATAGATGCAAATATACACATATATTATGTTGAAATTACTAATAATTGATATATGGGGCGGAGTCATTGGCATTAAAAGTTTTTTAAAGATTTAACTGGTAAGTTTTAGTTTATAATACATTAAAATTCATTTCAATCAAAGAATAATATATATAAATAAAGATAATAAATTAATAAATTTTATTTTATCTTTAAATTAAAATTATATTACAATCAAATATGAAAAACTTTATCACATAAATTCAATAAATCATTTAATTATTTAATTATTAAAATTTTTAAAAAATAATAGATTATTTTGAAAGTTACATTAAAATCATCACAGATACTAACAATTAACTTATTTCATGTAATTGAAATCGTATATGATATTAACATTTTTAATATAACTTTTTTAAAAAATAAAAATAAAACATCAAATTGTTTAAAGAAGAAATTTCAAATTCATATTAGAATGAGAAATATTTTTATAAATGACATGTTTTTTTCCTGAACCCCTGACTAATCTTCTTGGTTAGGAAGACATGATGTTGGTGAAAGTATGAAAGAACCTCCTGCTTGGACAAACAATGAAACCTGATGCGCCTTTTGCATGCAGTATGCTCTGTGTGCTTGAATGCTTTGGAGTATGCATTTTGTTTATTTCTTGTCCATAGCTTAGCATGCATGTGAAACTTGGTGAATCCTTGACATTTTTGTATCATATTGAGACGCGCTTTTTGCATGCATGCTAGTGCACACCTGCATCGTAGTACAATCTTAGAAATTCCAAGCTGCTTCTTTCTTTCATTGTTTGTGCTTCTTGTTGCAGTGCTCAAATGGTCTTACATTATGTTCCGGCTGCAAACCCACAGTTCATATGATGCCCCACTTACAGGCATTTCATTAGAGAAGGTTTGCCGCATCTCTGAACTTCCATGTAAATATTGACTGTGTAGGCATATAACCCTACTGCAACAAGCTAAACATGAATCATAATGTGTCTATAAGCTAGCCATCAGAAGAACGTTCGTTAAAACTTTGACGGTCTCATCATCCAGTGAAATATCGCTCTTCTCTTCTCAGGTGGAGATCGAAAGGAATTGAAGCACAAGGCACATTTTGGTGCTTTCCTCTATTAATAACGCAGCAGTATCAGCAGAGTATTAAAGCTGATAATAGCAGTGATAGACTTCTGCAGAAAAGTAAAAAACTACAAGCTCATTGAATGGTTTTTCAGTTTCCTAGACATAATCCCAGTTACAAGTCCGCAACTTAATCAGATGCCAAAATACATTCAGGTTTTATCTATTCCCCACGTATCAATAACCGATAGCAAGGAAACTGATCTAAACTTATTGTGAATATGATGACAAATCTGCCAAACAAGATATGGCAAAGCCAGAGTAAGAAAAAGAAACATAGGTATGAGCACTATGTAGTGACGGTTAGATTCCATAATGAAGTCTAATCATAAAGAAGGGTCACTATCGTAGGAAATACATTACGGGGTTCAGCAAGTTTGAACTGCAAGGAACAACATTACCGACATTACAAATAAATGGTAAAAGCTTGAAAAGAATGAAATGCCTGTCTATTTTTTCCAGCTTCACACCAACAGATGAAAGAATTCATCTTCGCTAACAAAGTGGCTCCTGAATTAATCTCATCTAATACGGGATGCAGGAATGCAACATATCCATTCACACCATCCATATTTAAAAGAAAATTGACTTTAACAACAATGCAGATTAGAAGTAAAATAATCCAGCTTTACGCGAACAACTGAATCAGCATTTTCATCGCAGAATATTATTAACTGTCAAAATATATCTGTAAAAAAATAGCCTTATAAAATAAGAATCCACAAGTTCCCATAATTCAACCCCCAATAAGTTACAACAGAACACTTCCAAAAGCTTAACATTGATGAGAAATCCAAAATGATTTTGAAGTCGAGAAACATTTTATAACACTTGCTGCTGTTAATACAAACATTAATAGCTGACCATCATTGAATCACAGAGATATCCATGACGATGCCAGGCATCAAGTTCTAAAGAGAATCCGGATCATGGTTGGTAGTGTTTGAGGCTTGTGAAACTCAAAGAGTGTTAAAAAATTGATGAAAAGGTGTCGTTTCTTCGGTTTTTCTAAATGCCTTGAATTGAGACTAGTCAGTTCATTGATTGATTGATTGTCCTTGCAGAATTGTTCTAAAGCATTCCTATTATCACATTAATGACATTCATGTTTTGTTTATCAAAGTATACTTAAAATATTTTGAAAGTGTTTAATGTTATTTACTAGATATTTCAATTACTATAATTTTTTTTTTTATTACTAAGAACTAAAAAAATTCAATTAAGTTATTTCTGTTAGATCTAAAATCCAAATAGAACTTGTCTGAATGGAAACTAAAATTTGTTTATTGTTATACATGCGACTAAGGAAATAAGTTTCAACAAATCAATAGGTGAATGCTCAAATAACATGTTTCCTATGAATACAAATCAATCAACTGCAATTAAAGAAGAGGGAAAAAGAAGGGCAAGACATTACTTAAATAACAGGTTTAATCTCTATATATATGTGTATAAGAATGCTCAAGGAAACATAGCACACATATACCATCAGTCTCAGGAAGTATAATGTGGCGCCCTGGCAGCCATATTGGCAACATGAGCCTGCATCTGGGCAGCCCTAACCTTTGCAGCAGTAGCCCGCTGAAAAAACTGCTCTCGGGATAGCAAACGAACATTCCTCAGATACTGATCAAAGGGCAATCCACCTTCCTGTACAGCTTTATCAAGGGAATAAACCACATCCTCAATAGCTAAATCTGCAGAAGTACATTCCAGCATCTGCTTTGAAAGAACATCGGTACACTCAAACACATTATCAACATCTAAATCTGTGTTCCATTTGGCTTTGGATTTCGATTCATTTTCTCTCACCCAGGCCTCTAAAACATCAGTGTTCATCAAAACAACTTGTAATTGTGCCTCTAATCCTTCCTTCTCATCTTGCATTTCTTTAATACCTTTGTTAATTTCCTCTTCCCGCCTCCTCAACACAGCCTGGGCGCTAAACAACCCTTCCATCTCTGCTTCCCTTGCTTTCCGCAATTGCAACATATCCCCATGAACGTTGTCCACAATTTTATTAATAGCATTTCTCTTATAAACCTCTGCTGCATCCTCCGTCTGCTGCAACCGCCCTGAAGCAGCCACAGAACTAGCGTAAGGAGACGGCGGGTAAGGACGATTGACCGGCCGGGGATACCCAGTGTGACCCACTGAACCAAAACTGGATGAATTCGATAAAGTTGACAGATTGGATGGACTCGCAGCGTAACTGGGATTACTAGAGTTGGGGTTAGGATTAGGGTTAGATTGAGGGCGTCGTTGAGAGTACAAAGGAGGATCGCGACCGAAAAAAGCAGACAATTCACGAACTAAATCGAGTAAATTAGAACTAGGGTAGATCCAATTCTGCAAATAAGGAACAGAAACTAACCCGGATGGATTAACATGAGGATGGGGGCGTTTGATGATCATGTCGCGCGTGGGATTCACATAAACACAAGGAGGGTGGCGAGGGTACGATTCCATTAACCAGATGATGATGGGTATGTTGTAAGTAACCCCCTGAAACGGCATCGGAATTGTACCATCAGCTTGTAAAAGGTTGACGGAACGGCCATCGTTGTGGGTAAAAGTAGCGGTTTTAGGTTCGAGAGAAGGGTAAGCCGTGATCAAAGAAAGAAGGTGCTGACGAATGAGCCATTTCGTGTCTTCAGTGTACGGGAGGGATGATGGCCCGCGTTGCGATAGAATTGATGAGAGGAATTGTTGCGTTGCTTGGTGGTTTGGGGTCGACGTTGGCGGGGGCGGCGGCGGTACCATCTGTCTATGATCGGAGTTTGGAATCCTTAAGAAACAAGCAAGCAGAAGAATTATAGAGAGAGGAAATTTCCAGTTGAAGCCTTTGTTGAGTTTTGCGCGTAAAAGAAGGCAGATGCCTCTTTTTATTTAAAAAAAATTATATAAATTTCAATTAATCTATTATTTTAAGATATTACTAAGAATTTTGACAAGTGAAGCATTTGTTTGAAAAAAATCATGTGAAATTTATGAAGTTCTATGACGTGAAATCGATTGATGATTTGATGTAATGGTTGAATTGAGATAATATGTAATGTTAGAATAGAGACAATCCAAAGAGTTTAGTATGTTAAAGTTTTAGGATTATAAATTTAGGGACCAAAATTATATTTTAACCATCATTTGCAATTAACATTCTAGCTCCACTCATTTTTTATTTTTTTCATATTTTCCTCTTTTATCTCACTCTCAACAAACATGCCTAAATCATCATCAATTCCATCTAAAAATTCATTATCAACGTATATTACAAAATTCAAAACTTAAAATCTTCGTAACATCAAAACACATTCTCAAAAATAAGATAAACACATTCTTGTAAATTGATCAAGGTATTTAACTTTAATCAAACAACTTAAACAAACATCGATATATCTTTTTATATTAAGTATTAAATGAACTTTTTAAAAAAATTACTATAATATGAACCATGAGATAAACAAAAAAATTCATTAGTAATTAGTACAAAATAATAAGCATCATAAAGATAGAAAAAAAGGATCAAGCATCCAAAATTTTAGGGATTGAATCTAATATTTATATTCTCTCAAGTTAATTGCTTGAAGTATTACTATGGCTATTAACTTGAGATCTTTTCAAGCTTTCATATATTCATTTGGAAACCTATTTAAGTTGTCAATAGACTAGTTCAAACCTCTGTACGAGTGATTGACAATCATTACTGAAACAAATACAAAGATGCTTTGAATTTTCTCAACAAAACAAAATTTTTAAATTGAACTATCTCTTGAAATTTAAAACAAAAAGATCTTATGAAAGATTTTAAAATAAGTATTTCATGAGTTCTTTAGAAAAAAAAGTGTTTCCCAATGAAGTGAATTTGCTTATTTTGTTTCTGTTAGACCCTAGGTTTTGATTGTTGAGTCATGTGTGAGTCAATTTAAGTTATTTGTGAATTTTCTAAGTGTTTTTAACTTGGTACGGACACCAAGTTTGGTACGGGCGTACCAACTATTGTTTGTACGTGGTACGGTCATACGGTTGGACGTACCAAGTGTGTATTGTTTCATTGAGTTTGGTA
>CANYBF012657061.1:0-12929 GCA_948192965.1 Dalechampia spathulata | reverse complement strand
TAATACGGAATACAAATAAAATTGAAATCCCGAACCCAACTCTGAAGAAATTCGGGCTGCTTTCCAACACAGGAAGGCTCGGGTTTAATTTCTCGGTTCATTTTAATCACTCAATCGAGCTGGTAAAAATGGATCGGGTGGTGACTCCATAGCACTTCTCGACGCAATCTCTCTAGATCCTGCAGGATAACCATGCTTTCAGTCACTCAGGAGCAAGCACCACGACATCTAACGCCGAACAGCGTGCAGTACTCCCACGTCCGGGATGTGCTACTCCTCACAATAGTATTACATGTTATGCATGTTTATTTAAAATGCATGAAGTGTATAGCCTTTTTCCATGCAAATTTGACATACTCCATATATCACCATGACATTTTGGCATGAAATAAAGTTATTGAGCATAGGGCACACTTCTCTAGATACATGGAGTGTGGGGCATCGTAGCATGCATTCCTTGATGTGTTACACATATAACCTACATCTACATTATATATTATCCTCATAGCATCATATGTTGCACACCTCACTCTAAAATTTCTAGAATCCCACATTACTTATGCATTTTTGATAAACCTTAACCCTTTCCTATAATTATGACTTGTATTTTTATAGGAAAAGGATCAAAATTTTATCAATTATGGTCAAGCTCTACCAAAATTACTTCTTACCTAATTAGATATTGAATTAAGTTTTTGATTAGGTTTTAAAGACTAATAAATCTCACTTAAATTTCTAATCAAGTTTTGGAATCAAGATTAAGGTATTAACAATATTAGTAAGTATTAGAAAGCTCTTTCCTTCTACCTTTTTCTTTAATATCTTGATGGTATTTTTTTATAGATTTGCTTCATTTGTATTGATTTGCCTTAGTCAATGAATGTAACAGTAGCTTTTTTACAGATAGAATGATCTATAATAGGTGAACAATTAGTTATTTTAGCATTTCAATTTGTGTTTTTGCTTAAAAAATCATTTTTCTTCTTTTTTGGCTTGCTATGTACGACACACATCTACTTATTTATGACACACATCGCCTATTATATTGTACATATAGGCCAATTTTTAGTACATGCTACACATGTCATGTTATATGTTATACATGAAGCATCTTGATTTTCATAAAAATAATGATTTTCATTGATTTTTGCTTGTTTCTTAATCTAATTCAAAGTTTTTAGTAGCATTTATGATTTCATAGTAATGCAAATAATCTGAATTCATCAAACATCATTCCAATTTTATTAATTTTGGCTTCAAAATTGATTAACAAGTTAAAATGCCATTTTTAATTTGATTTAAATTGTGAATGACATGATTGAGTTCAAATTGGATGTTGAATTCATTTTCAATTGATTTTTCATGATATTTGAATCTTCTAACTTCAATTCTCATGATCGATTTATTGATTTATATCTAAATATTAATTTATTTTTCTCTCAATTCTCAATTCAATGTTATTTTTAACTATGATTTGTCGCTTAACATGTGTGGACAAAATTTGGATATTGACTTATTCTTTAATGATACTTAATGATCTTGAGATCTTTCATTTCGAGTCTATGATCAATTTTTGCTTAAAAATTAATCTTTATTTAGTTTTTGATTGATTTTTATTTGATTTATTTTCTATACTATTTGATTTAAATATGAATCAATAGATAAATTGAGCCTAAATGACTTACTAAGTATGGATTTAGGAGCTCTCGATCATTTTTATGACATTTTCATTACCTGATCCATATTTATCAAATTTTTCATGAATGTTGCCAACCCTTTAATGCTGATCTTTTAATGAACCCTGACCCATGATTCATACTTTCCTATAATATTAGATTGGTTAATCATGTCTTCATATGTTTCATTATTGCTTGACATTGATTGTTTGTTTATAATTTCTATTCATGATTTTTTTAGCTCATGATACCTAAGACCACTATTTTCTTTCCCACTTATGGATGAGATGTTGCTCAATATCTCATCTTTGTATCATAGAAGATCTTTCATAATAGAATAAGCACCTGTTATAATAGAAGATTATGGAATACAGTTACTGGAATTTATACTTATACAATGATAATATAATCAAAGTATAATATCATCCATTGTTGTTAATTATGTTGGATGTTGTTAAAGAAAATAATTAATATTATTAATTATGTCATGAATTGTTTATGGAGGGAATACATGATAAAGTGAAAGATGGTATTTATGAATACTTGTAGGATTTTATTATATTATTAAATGTTTATGGAAGTGATGATTTTGGTTTTGTATATGTGTTAGAGTAATTTTAGATTGTTGTGGAAATTATGGTGGAATGATGATATATGATATTAACTTTTAAATAATGATAACATGATGAAAGGATATTTTAGAGAAATTATTGACATATGAGTTATTCCTATAAGTAATGGTGATATACTGAAGAAAATGAAATATGTTATAGGTGAGATGCTAATTATAATGATTATATAATATCAACATTTTATAGAAACGTTTAAATGAAATTGTATAGTTGATATGGCTTTATGATAATTAATATGGTATACATGATTTAAGATGTTATTTGCTTATAACATTAAATGAAAAAGGTAATGTTATAAGAGAATGAATGATATGTATCATAGAAATAAATTTAATAAGGTATTGATAAAATAGAATAATGATCTAAGTATTATTAGAGAATAAATAAAGGTTTATAAATCTGAAATATTCAAAAAGGTAGTTTATATGATTATATGGTAAAGTTATAATTATGATGTATTAGAGTACAAGATTTATTATTATATATGACATGCATAAGATTATATTTTCTATGTTATGTTTTAAGCATCACTGAGTGAAATACTCAGCGTTCGTCATTTGATGAATGTAGGTTAACTGATGGTTAGAACGCATGGATCCCAAAGCATTAGTTCAATAGGACTCACTTTGATAGCAAGGACTTGGACCAGTTTAAAGTTCTAAATAATTTTATCAAGTAACTAAAGTGATGTTTAAGGTAGTAAATACAATATGTAATGTGAGGTTATTATTTCCATAATTTAAATCATAGTAAGTATTTTACATATATAAAAAAAAATTTCACGTCCCTTGTAGAGTAATCAGTGGTTTCCATTTAATGGAAATCATTAATTATTCTATGGAAGCATGTCGCACCTCAGAAGGTGTAACAATATATATATCATTGTATAATAATATTTCACGTACATTAATTCAATTTATATACTAAAACAAAATATCACTTAAAGAAACCACATTAGCATTTAAAAATGAAATAACTATTCTTATTAGCTATATTAACTATCATATTATACAAGCCAAAATATAAAATATATGATATTAAAATAATGAAATTCTTATATCATTGAAAACTAGATTTAATAAGTTTTCAAACAATATATTATTCATAAAAGAATCCCTTCATTTAAATAAATATTACATATGTTAATTTAAAATCTTATATAACTAATTTTTAATAATTTAGAAACTAAGTTTATTATTTTTCTACATTTTCAATAAAAAAATATTAATAATTTAAAATAAATTTAGTATTATAATAAAATAGACTCAAAAATCTTTTTAATAATAAATTATACTTATGCTAATTCATTTATTAAGATAGTTAATTAATGTAATTAATTTGGAAATTTATTTTAAATACTTTCTTTTTAATCTTTAAGAAATAACCTCTTTTACATTTTTTTTTTCATAAACCTCTTAAATTCCAATTAAAATAAACTTAGTATCATTATAAAACAGACTTAGGAAAGTTTAAATTAAGATATAATATGCTTATAAAATTACTTCTTAAAATGCTCAATTTACATATACCAATAAATCAATTTTAAACAAAGCCATACTCGCACCATTGAACTTAAATCCTTAAGGCTTCCTAAGAATACATTACATATTTAACAACTTAATTAATTATGTCACACCTACGTGAGTGACGTGTCTGGTAGACGTATGGGGGTATGTATGTGCACGTGTTTTGCTATACGATGTTGTGTAGCTGATGATTGATATATGTATGTTTGCATGTATTATGTATATTGATTGTGATTGTGCTTGTGGTGTTGTCACCTTATTGGGAAGCATGACTTCTCGGTTGGATAAGGGGCAGCTATTCTGTGTGTTTAGGCTTGGTCTAGAAGTGTTTTAAGCAGGTATCGGGTGAGTAAGGCTATGAATAGCACCTATCTTGGAGCTTTAGGTGGCGATACGAACGTGCGGATTCTGTATGGGCGTACCGAGTGCGAAGGATGAGGGGTTTGGAGTTCCTAGAGATGGTACGGGCATACCAATAGACTATACGACCGTACCATTGCTCACAGAAAAATTGGTTTGTCAAGAAGTTTGGGGTGGTATGGGCGTATCAAATTTGGTACGGGCGTACCATTACTCGCAGGAAATAAGGCATCAGGACTTTTGATTTGGTATGGACATCCGAAGTTTGGTACGGCCGTACGCGACTTAAAAGTGACTTTTTAAAAGGATAAACTTGGACTTTTCTTGGACTTTTCCTTTTCTAAACTCTTCTAAACCCTTCTATACTTAATACAACAGTAGAATTTAGTTTCCTTTGTTATTTTTACAGCATGAGAGCTTGAAGAAGCGAGTTTAGCTAATAGTCTATGGATTAAGTGCTAAAAATAGCTTATTCCAGGTTTATGCTGGTTTGTGCTAGTTTGTGTTAAGTGTCTTACTTGCTTCTCTTTTTTTTGCTACAAGGCCAAGTAAGGCCTAGGAAATGATACTTGGGGATTAAATTCCCATATGTTTATGCTTGTTTCTAGTATAAGCTTGATATTTGCTCGAAAAGTATTCCTTGTGTGGTATGTTACATTATAACCTTGTATGTTGGCATGAGTATGACATGAGGGATCGTGAATAAAAGAAAGAGAGCGACAGATAATAGGAAAAAGACATGTTGGGTCATATATTACAGGGTTCCATAATGGAATCATATATTTTACAATGCCCTCCTACAGGAGTTGAGTCTCAAGACATATAGTTTAAAAGACAAAGGGGTTTAAAGACCCGGATAGTAAATACCCTCCTTTAGGAGTTGAGTACCAGTACATATAGGGACCCAGCAGTAGAGCATTATGCACAATGAAGGGAAAACAAAGGAGTGTGAGAGTATGGAGAGGAATGAGGGAAATACAAGGAGAGGATACATGACATGCCATTGCATTTATACGTGAATGTACTAGATTGACAGGTGGCTTGACTGTATGTTGTTTATATATTATGATTATATGATACTAGCACCACTGAGTCTTCGACTCAGCATTTATCAATTGATGAACACAGGTTCTGATCCTACAGTTGAGAGCCCCGAGAGGTGATTGCTCATGTCAACTAGGAGGCGGAGTCGTCAGAAATTCCTATTCTCAAGGTGGTCTTGGGACAGCCAAGCATGCTCCTTTTTGTTCAGCCTATTTCTTTTGTAGCTTGTACAAATCATAGAGGCAGTAAATATTTGTATTTTGGTGGTAATCTTGGTTATGGACGTTGTGGTTATCCAGAACTCTTTGTATAATGATGAATCTATATCTCTATATATATGGCTTATTCATACAATTGAATGTATGTTAAGACATTCAAGTTTTGTTTTATATTAGTACGCTACGACCTTTGCACCACCATTATACGTACGGTCCCTATACGACATTTATGTATATGCATTACATATCCCTTGTAGTATGCGTGGTGGTTCTCCGTACGGGAGGTCATTGTGTATACTACGGGAGCATGTTACTCTAGGTATGGGCTGGGCATGATAAATTAAGCATTAAAATGATAAGTTACCACAAGCTTCCCATGTTCCTCCCTTAAGAGCTCAAAAAGTTATCTAAATAAGGTTTACTTTTATATATGTCGCATACCCTTTTTAATTAGTGGTTCAATTAGGTATATGTTCATGCTAATAAATAAATTCTTCTTTAGGCAGTATAAAATACATATCATAAAGTCTATGTACTGATCAAGTCCTTATCTCACAATCATACGTAATGCCCATACTTTCATTTTTAATCCCATAGTCAACTCTATCAATACACTATATAATAACTTAAAATGAATGACTCTCGATAGCAACCTAATTCCCTACATTAAACATACAAAATGTTCTACACCATATAATTCATAACTTCCACTTAAAATTCTTTTCTCAATACTCATTACAGATATCACATCAAAGTTGAATCATAAACATATCAAAGAAGAGGCGAGAAGAACAAGAAGACAGCATCACACAATAAAACACTTCCCACTTTACAACCTTTGATCCTTAACAGTTTCACACACACTTGACTTCCCAAACTTAGCTCACCATTTAACACAAATAAGCAAACTCATATGGAAGAAGATCAACCACCAAATCAAGAGCAAAAAAATAGAATAAAATTTATAACAACATTAAGAAAATAAAAGAAGGAAAGTATATAAAAATCATGCTAATACTCGTACAACCATACTTCACCCACAACTCACCATAACACATTGTTCTAGGGTTTTCACATTGTTCTTATTTATTTTGATTATTAACCTTTATATGTGTCATTTGCTTTGTTTAAGTTTTTAAATTTAGTTGAGTGTTTATGTGAACTTCTTTAGTTGCTTTTGCTTGATTCTTTATCTAACCACATAACTTATATCTAATTTAGGTTTCATTGAAAAAGAAAAAGAAAAACAAAAGAAAAAGAGAAATAAAATGAGAATAAAAATAAAAAAATAAAATATTATGGATTTTAGCATGATATTGCAAATTGAGTTGAGTTGGAGAAGAGTCCTAAACTATTTTGACTCCTTTGATTATTTCCTTGAACTAGAAATCGTATATGGTTAAAATTGTAAGTAGAACTTCAATAAACTTTTCTTAGCCTTCCTAACTTCATCAAATACATTTAGCTACAAGGGTTGAACCATCTCACACACACATTTGTCCATGTTTAGAGCTTAAACCAAATTGAATTGGCATAGTTCTTCTAATTGGCTCCAATACTAGAAAGTTTATTAATTAACTTGTTTTGATTAGGTAGACTAATTTAAGATCAATATTTTATTTGTTTTGTAGTAAGTCAAATTCATACATACTGACCAAATTGTCTTTACTTTTTTCTAGTTTTCTTTATTTCAATTTTTATCTACCTTATTTTGCTTCTTTAACATTATTAGACTGTTATTTGATTATAACCACACTCTAATTATTTATAATCAAGTAGTGCATGTTCTTGTTCTTTTACTACTTTTCAAATTATCTAATGTCTTCTTTTTAGAACATGTTTTCTTTCTTATTAGCTTATTTCATTATCTTATAAGTATCACTTTTGCATAGGTTTGTTTATCTAAGTTCCAAAATACAATTGGAAGAATTACAAGGAGTGAAAAAAGGCATAAACGAGTGACTATTACTTAATGGAAAAAGCTAAAAAAATAGAGTAAACATGTGAAGGAGTGATTTCTTCTAACCAAACCTTTGAATTATTATCTTTTACTTCTTTACTAAATGACTTCTATCAAGCATAATAGTGAATGAGAAGAGAAGGCATCAATAATAGATCCTTATATGAAACTCTTCATGAAGGCAGTCAATCAATAGATTGTACAATTCAATAATTTTATTATTAAAGAGCTGTAAGAAATAAAAATAAATCAAGGTGCAACTGCAACTAGGGTTGATATATACACACACCCATACTAAACCTTCAAAGGGGAAGGGATGGTAGGTTGCAACCAATAAGAGGAGTTAGAAGTGGTGGTGATAGAGGGTTTCCATTATAGCATAGCCAAGAAGAGGAAGAGGTAGAAACCATAATTAGCAGTCAAATATATGGAAACTTGGGGACCACCAAGATGAAGATGTTTGAATTCAAGGAAAATAACAATGCTAAATAATACCTTTAATAGGAGAGGAAGGTAGTGATGATCTTTGATTGCTAAAACTATTAAAAAGAGAAGTAGGTGAAATTAACAGCAATTAAATTAACTCATCATGCTATATTTTGGTAGGATCAACTTAATGTCAATTAAAGGAAGAATGGAATATGGTCTATTATAATTTGAGATGCCATGAAGACGGTAATGTGACATAGCTTTGTTCCCACTCACAATTTTAGGAAACAACACCAAAAATTGCATAGATTAATGCAAGGAGGAAAGAGTGTGGAGGACTACCATAAAGAGATAGAGATGTTCATGATTAAGGACAACATCAAGGAGGATAAAGAGGTTGCCATGGATTAGTTCTTGGTAGCTTAAATAAAGAAATTATTGATGTCATTGAAATTTTACAAATATGATACATTTGAAGAGATGTTTGATGTGGGATTCTAGTAAAAGAAGAGCAGAAGTACCGGTAAGTTCCAAGGGAGCTTTAGCAATATTTAAGATTCAAAATAGACTAAATGGGATGAAAACAAATAATTTAAAAGTTCATAAACTCAAGGAGCGGGTTTGGCCTATAAAGAGAAAGAAGCTATGCAAATTGCACCTAAAGATAGTAAAGGTAATTGTGAGCGCCCGGTTTCTATCGGAGCCTAGAGTGAGGCTTACGATGCTCACGGATCGAGGACCATACTTGGAGCTAAAGCATAGTCTTCTTAAGGGGTTTCCTTAGGGAATGATACAGACTAGAAAGAGTCACAAGGGAGTTGCCACCAGATGGTTCCGGATTGGTCCAACCGACCAATAGCATGAGTGCTAGTTAAACCCTTCAGAGATTGGGTTCAGGTGGTGGAGATCTATTCTATGAGTTTCCAAGATCGATTTTACCATTATAGTTAGGATTAATTGTCTTAAGCAGGCAATCATACGAGTATATATGTAAACACATAGCATGACATGCGATTTGGCATTGCAAGGTTGCGCGTAAAATGTCATATAATGCTATATGGCATTTGGATGGCATGGCATATGCATGGCATGTGAAATAGCAATAAAATAATATGGCATATGCATGACATGTGAGCATGTATGATATATCATATGCATGATATGGAAACCTAGTATGATATGTAAGCACATAATCATGGTAAATAATGTATAGCATTATGCATTCACATTTTGAATTGTATTAGCGTTGGGCGTATGCATGGTGTACAAAGTGAAATGAGTGGTATAATGTATGCATGACATGTGATATGATGTATGACATGGTATATGCATGTCATGTGAGGGTGTATGACATATCATATGCATGATATGTGAATATGATGTATGACATGGCATATGCATGACATGGCATATTGGATGACATACCATATGCATGGCATGTGAAGTGATACATGGCATATCATGTGCATGATATATGGGCTGATATATGGCATGGCATATGCATGACATGGCATAGTGGATGACATACCGTATGCATGGCATGTGAAATGATGTATGACATGGTATATGCATGTCATGTGAGGGTGTATGACATATCATATGCATGATTTGTGAATATGATGTATGACATGGCATAGTGGATGACATACCATATGCATGGCATATGAAATGATGTATGGCATGGCATATCATACGCATGGCATGTGAAATGACGTATGATATGACATATGCATGATATGGCATAGTGGATGCGTATGTGAATGTGTATTCAATATGGTATATGGTATGACATACGGTGTGTCATGGTATATAGGACAGCGTGGTAAGTTACGCATATTGCATTATGTATTGGCGTATTTGGATTGTATTGGCATAAGATATAATATATGTTATGGCATGGCATAAAAGTGTGTGATGTGTCATGTGATATGACATGTGACATGATGACATATATTTAGCAAATATAAATCCATCCACAAATAAAAATACCGAAAGGCCAGTGAAAGGGATCGAGGAGAATGGGGGATACACGTGAGATTTAACGCTAAATCCTAAAATGGGGAATAATGCTATTCTATTACAAAGGATCTTTGTCTATACAAAAATCCAAGACATTTAGTAATGTCTCAACCTCCTCGAGAAATTTCCACCTCGGGTAGCACGAGTGAAAATGCAAATAAACAAGCAAGATCGTTAATAGAAAATGAAATTTAGGACTTGATCGACTAATTCTATGCCATATTAAAGCACGAATCAAGAGCCGACGTCCGATGGATGTAAGATGACATGACATAATAGCATATGACATAATAGCATATGACATGATGATGTGGCATGTAACATGGTAACATGGCATAGTGGCATATGACATGTGACATAGCATGATGACATGATATAAATGGCATATGACATGGTATGTGGCATGATGACATGACATAAATGGCATATGACATGTGACATGATATATTAGTATATGACATGGCATGATGACATGGCATAAATGGCGTATGACATGTGACGTGACATATTAGCATATGACATGGCATGATGACATGGCATAAATGGAGTATGACATGTGACATGGCATATTAGCATATGACATGGCATGATGACATAGTATAAATGACATATGACATGGCATAGTAAAAGGCTAAACATGGCAGTAAAGCTAAATAAAACAATAAGCTAAACATGGCAGTAAAGCTAAACTAAGATAATAAGCTAAACATGGCAGAAAAGCTTAAAGAACTTAAAAAACCAAAGGAATAAATGACTTACCAGGGCTAGAAGTCACTCCCCCCAAATTCCCAAAAGCTTAGGATTTTAGTAAAAATTTAATTAGTCGCTAAACTTAATTAACATTTTACTTAAGTTATTTTAATCATATGTCTTAGAATTAAAATTTTTATCATATGTATGATATCTTGTGTATCATTTTTATGATATGTTTTTGTGTTGGAAGAGGAAGGCTTGGCCTTGTATTTATAATAGCCTTAAGAGGGGTGGCACCCTTAGGCTTAGCAATGTGGGATATAGTCCCAAAACTAGGTGAGCAGCCATTTTGCATAAGCTAAACGGAGGGCAAAACACGTGCTCAAATGGCAAATGAATATACAAAATTCATGTCTATAACTTCCTCTTGGGAATGGAAACTTGAATCAAGCCATTCCGATATCGGAATAAGTTGAAATACGTGCCCAAAGTGGGCACCCAAGACAGCCTGTGCTGGCTATCCCAGAAATCTGTGACGAGCAGCCATTTTGGATAGACCAAACGGGGGGTAAATGTTGTGCCTAAATGGCAAATAAATATGCAAAATTCATATCTGCAACTTACTCTTGGGAATGGAAACTTGAATTAAGACATTCTGATACCAAAATAAGTCACAATACGTGCCCTAAGTGGGCACCTTAGCCAGCCTGTGCAGGTTATCCCAGAAATCTCTGATGAGCAGCCATTTTGGATGGATCAAACGAGGGGCAAACAGTATGCCCAAATGGCAAATGAATATGCAAAATTCATGTATGCAATTTAATCTTGGGAATGGAAACTTGTATCAAGCCATTCCGATACGGGAACAAGTTGCAATACATGCCCGAAGTAGGCACCTTAGCCAGCCTGTGCAGGCTGTCCCAGAAATCTGTGATGAGCAGCCATTTTAGATGGACCAAACGAGAGGCAAACGGTATGCCCAAATGGTAAATGAATATGCAAAATTCATGTATATAATTTAATCTTGGAAATGGAAACTTGTATCTAGCCATTTCGATACGGGAATAAGTTGTAATACGTGCCCGAAGTAGGCACCTTAGCCAGCCTGTGTAGGTTGTCCCAGAAATCTGTGATGAGCAGCCATTTTGGACGGACCAAACAGGGGGCAAACGGTGTGCCCAAATGGCAAATGAATATGCAAAATTCATGTTTGTAACTTATGCTTAGGAATGAAAACTTGAATCAAGCCATTCTGATACCGAAACAAGTGGCAATACGTGCCCGAAGTGGGCACCCTAGCTAGCTTGTGCAGACTGTCCCAGAAATCTATGATGAGCAGCCATTTTGGACGGATCAAACGGGGGTAAACGGTGTGCCCAAATGGCAAATGAATATGCAAAATTTATGTTTGCAACTTACTCTTGAGAATGGAAACTTGAATCAAACCATTCCAATACTGAAACAAGTCACAATACGTGCCCCAAGTGGGCACCCCAGCCAGCCTGTGCCGGCTATCCCAGAAATCTATGATGAGCAGCCATTTTGGATGGACCAAAAGGGGGGCAAACGGTGTGCCCAAATGGCAAATGAATATGAGAAATTTATATCTACAGCTTACACTTGGGAATGGAAACTTGAATCAAGCCATTCCGATACCAAAACAAGTTACAATACATGCTCAAAGTGGGCATCTTAGCCAGCCTATGCAAGCTGGCCCAGAAATCTGTGATGAGCAGCCATTTTGGACAGACCAAACGGGGGGCAAACGGTGTGCCCAAATGGCAAATAAATATTCAAAATTCATGTATACAACTTAATCTTGGGAATGAAAACTTGTATCAAGCCATTATGATACGGGAACAAGTCACAATAGGTGCCCGAAGTAGGCACCTTAGCCAGCCTGTGCAGGCTATGCTGGAAAATCTGTGTTGGCAACCATTTTGGACGGACCAAACGGGGGGTAAAAGGTGTTCCCAAATGGAAAATGAATATACAACATTCATGTCTATAAGTTATTCTTAGGAATGGAAACTTGTATCAAGCCATTTTGACATGGGAACAAGTCGCAATACGTGCCTGAAGTAGGCATCCTAGCCAGCCTGTGCAGGCTGTGCTAGAAAATCTGTGTTGGCAGCCATTTTGGATGAACCAAATGGGGGACAAATGGTATGCCCAAATGGTAAATGAATATGTAACATTCATATCTGTAACTTATTCTTGGGAATGGAAACCTGTATCAAGCCATTCCGACACGGGAACAAGTCGTAATACATGCCCGAAGTGGGCACCCTAGCAAGCCTTATTTTGCTACATGCTACGTGCATAGTGTTATACACCCTATTCATGTATTTCACCTCGTATGGGTGAAATGT
>CANYBF012656734.1:0-30954 GCA_948192965.1 Dalechampia spathulata | reverse complement strand
CATTTAATTATTTCATATCGTATATATACTCGTATATACATATATATTCTATTCATATAAATTATTTGTACTCGTACTTAATTATACGATATCATGAAATTATGTTCTTAATTAATATGTTTAGACTTCATATTAATTCTTCAATGTTTATACGTATAATTCATATACATATGGAATAATTTACGTATCTTATTTTATACGATCGATTACACGATCAATTAATTATACGACACATTATTTATCCTAATTAATGACGCTTAATTATTTTAAGCGTACTCGATATTTTATTCTGTCAAATATTATCAATATCATATCTCTTGAATTATTATCGACTTCAAGTCGTTAAATCATACTTTCAATAATACGTTTAATTATTATCGTATCGTATAGTTCGATCGACCATTTTTCAGTGGTCTCGAAAAATTCTAATCATTTCTCCATAAAATCATATATCATAAGGCATATCATTTATTTATCATAGTATGCATAATTCATATAAATTCATAATTCAAAAATTTAAATTCACATCATCATCCAAATTTAACACATATAAATCATAGCACATCATACGTATATACTAACAGTGTGTGCCAAAAGTGAGGATGTGACAAGTTAACTATCTTGGTCGTATATATTCTATTAAATCTACAAATGTATCTTCTATATCAACCTATAATTTTATATTATCTTTTTGTAATTTCTTATGATGATTTGTTGTAAAAGAATATATAATCCTATATGTTATAGAAAATAGTTTTGAATCAATTATCATTCCTATTATTAGTCCCAAAGCAATGGTCAAGAGCGAGTGAATTGACAAACGTTAAAAATTTAAAATGATTTTAGTAAACTATTTTTGAAATTAGCAAACTCAAATAAACTTTAGAAAAATATTTTATCAAAAAAATAAATTTAGAAATAAATCAAAGTTGTAGAAATAACTTAATTAATTTTGAAAACTCTCCCTTGAAAAATAATAATTAATTAGAGTGAAAAACCTTTATAAAAAGTCTTTTAGAAATAAAACAATTAAAATTAGTAGGTTAATAAGTAGAAGAAAAAAGAAAAATAGTAGACACATAATATATGGTGGTTTGGCCTATACCTACATCCACTCTCTTAAAACCTAGTTTCAGGTTCCACTAATAATAAGTAAGTTTTTAAAGACTAACTTGAAACTTTTACAACAATAGCTTTTAAGTCTAACTAGCAACCTTTTCAAGTTTTCAACAAGCTAACTTGACAACCTTTGATGAGTTTTTAGCAGGTTAAACTTACAACCTCAAGTTTTTAATAAGCTCACTTGTAATCTCTAATGAGTTTTTAACATGCTAAACTTGTAATCTCAAGTTTTGGATAGGCTTACTTGTAATCTCTTTAAGTTTTCTCGTAAAGGCTAACTTAATAACCTTTTACAATAATCAAAATGATTGAATATAAAATCTTCCTCACAACCTTTACAAAACCTACTGAAAAGATTGAGAATATATATTCAAAATGAAGCTCTTATGAGAACACTTTTTAAACATGTATATGAATTAATCCTTTACTTTTTGTTCGTATTCATGGTGTTTCCTAACTTCAAAGGCATTTATACTAAACAATATGACCGTTATATTCCAAATACATGAATTATAAAAATATAAGTTAATCAAATCTAATTTTAAAAATGGCTTTTGTTATGTGAAATCAGCAGACTGATTTCCATGACAGATATATTTGTTAACAAATTTGATTTTTGAAAATTTATCATTTTTAGAATATCCAAAAATTATTTTATCAAAAGAGAAAAATTTATATTTTGAAATATATCAGATTTGAGCTTCATAAGGAATATATTTCTCAATAATTTCTTAACAAAAATCTAAGAAAACTTCCTTACTAAATAATCTCCAAAAATTCCTCCTAAACATCCTTCTTGAATCACATAGAATGGCTTCCAAAAATTGTAATTGATGATTCGAATTTCCTTTTGAAAAAATGATTGCTTCCTTTTATGTAGATAATTAATATATTTGATTTCTAAAAATAATGAATTAAATCTATCATAAAATCATTTTGAAAACAAATAAAGTTAGAAGATATAAGATAAGTATCTTTCCAAAATTTGAAATGATCATAATAAATCACTCAAATATCTTCCAAAAAAATTAATAAGTGAAATAAATTAATTATCCAACTTAAAAATAATTAACCAATCATGTAAAAATCAATTATCCATTAAGATCGAATAATTACATGAGACAAGACAAGTAAATAAAGATACAAAATAATTAAAGATATGATATGATTAAACAAGTAATTTAAAGATAGAAACTATTTAAACTAAATACTATTAAAATAGAAAATTATTTGAATTAATTAAACATACTTAACAAGTAATTAATTTTGGCATTCATCAAAATCAAAAAGTCAACACCTATCCTATGTAATTTATAATATGAATTTAATGCTTTGTCTATATTTTTATCTTGCAAGCTTATTAAAAAAATCCGGTATGAAAGTAAATTTTAACTTTTAATATACTAGATTTCTTGATATAGCTCCTAGAAGGCCAATGTTAAGTATATCCTAGTATATCCTTTATCATTATATTTTGTTATTTATATATGTTTAGATTTTTATAAGCTTATCTCTTTCTAACCATCTTATCATGTAAACTCCTATTTAAGGACCTTGTTTAGTGAATAAAGTGAATTACTTCCATTTATGCTATGTTTATATGTATCAGAGCCTCTATTTGATTAACCTTTTTTTTCTCCATGGCTTTTGAATCTTGTGCTTCTTCTACTATAACCTCACCACTCCCTTTTACTTCAAATGTCTCTCATTATTTGACTTTCAAATTAACTTTTAATAATTATATTCTCTAGAGAACTCAAATCTTGCCTCTACTTCATGGTTATAATCTATCTTCTCATATTGATGGTTCCTAGGCTCACCCTTTTAAAACTTTAGCTAATGATGTTCCTAATCTTACTTATGCCACATGGTTTAGGGAGGATCAATTAGTTTTAAGCTAATTTCTCTTTTTTATTTTTAAAGATCTAATTACGCATTTGGTTGGTGTTTCCATAACACATGATACCTGAATGAAACTTGCTTTGGTTTATACTACACACTCTCGCACTCATGTTCGCTATTTGAAAGCTCTATTACATAAGTTAGAACGTGGCTCTGACTCTATTCACTCTTATATACAGTAAGTAAAGTCATTGTCTGATCAACTGGCTTCTCTTTATAGTCCTATTTCTGAAAAGGATTTTGTTAGAGTAGTTTTGGAGGGGCTTGGTAGTGATTATCATCCTTTCATTCAAGCTTTGGAAGCTCGTTTACTATCTATTCATTTGATGATGTTTATGGTCTTCTTCTCTTTGAAGAATCACAACTTTAGAAAGATCATATTATGCTTCTTCCTGCTTAATTTGACATATTTTTCTCATTCTTCTTCTCATATTTCTGCTAGAGGAATTTGTAATAAATGGCCATCTTGTGCTCCCTCTAAATCACGGTCTTCATTACCCTCTTTAAAGACCTTTTCTGATTCAATTAGTCCTCCTCTTGTTATTTGTTATAATTATTATTGTTTTGGCCATGTTAGTTAGTAATGTCCCAGCCTAAGATTAACTTCATCTCTTGCTTCTCATATAGCTTCATTGTCATCATCATTTAATACACACAAGCAATAGTAAGTTGTTGATTCAAGTTCCACTAATCATCATATTGATGCTCTTAACAATCTTCATATTCACAAGCTCATAACGTGTCTCTTCCTCTTTAGCATACATGCTTGGGTCATCCATAGCTCCATACTGTTTGGAAAATCTTAGTTAATAATAACATTCATATGCCTTTGGGTTCCTTATCACCTTGCTCGTCTTGTTGTGTTAGTAAAGCATATAAGTTACCCTTTCCTAATTCATCTTCTACTATTCATTCTCCTTTATCTTTGATTAGTTCTGATGTTTAGGATCCATCTTCAATTATATCTATTAATGGCCATCATTATTATTTTATTTTTCATGATTCTCTAAGTAAATATACTTGGTTTTATTATCTCAAAAACAAGTATGATGTATTGCCTGTATTCATTCAATTTTGTAAAATTATTGATAACTTTTTCAATTATTCTATTAAAACTTTTTAGTGAGATTGAGGTGGTTAATATCATTCTTTAGCTAAGTTTTTAGTTACTAATAGCATTGATCTTCATGTTTCCTGTCCCTATACACCTTAGCAAAATGGTATCGTTGAACGTAAACATCATCATCTTATTGAAACTGGCTTATCATTATTAAATCATGCATTAGTTCCTTTACAATACTAGAATTATGCTTGTCATACAATTATGTACTTAATTAATCACATGCCTACTTCTACATTAAATGGTGATGATCTTTTTTAGAAGTTATTTCATGTTCTACCTCTAATTTCTCTATTAAAAGTCTTTGACCGTCTTTGTTTTCCATATCTTTGACCATACATGAAGCATAAACTTGATCAATGCTCTGTCCCATGTGTTTTTATGGGCTATTATTATAATTATAAGGGTTATAAATGTCATCATTTGCCTAATTAGAAATTTTATATCTCTCATCATGTTATCTTTAATGAATTTTCTTTTCCATGTGCACAGGCTACTGAATTCTCTAATTCTAGGTCCCCTAGTTTCTTTGATTATACTGTTTGGTGTACTAGAGGTATTCTTAAACATTTGCCTTTCAATCCTTCAAACATTCTTGTGGTTTCTCAAGCTGGTGTCTACTCTTTACTATCATCCGCACCATCGGTCTTTCCTTCTTCATCTTCTCCAGCTATATTGGTTCCTCCTTTATTGTGTTCTTCTTCTCCTCCACTTGTTTTCTCTATTTTTCCCATGTCTTCTTCTCAGCAGGTTTCCATTGTGCATCCCATGGTTACATGATCATGCACAAGACATCTCATACCAAAATAGTTTCATATTGCATTGGCATCCTTGGTTAAATTACCCACTTTTATTACTAAAGCCAACCAGCATTCTCATTGGCATGGTGTAATGACATTCAAAATTAATGCTTTGATTCAGCTTAGGCCTTATGATTTAGTTTTACCTTCATCTGATCCTAACATTATGGGTTGTAAATAGGTTTGCAAGAAAAAAGAAAATTGGATGGTACGATTGACCAGTACAAGGCAAGGCTCGTTGCAAAAGGTTATGATCAACATGCTAGGATCAATTTTTCTGATACCTTTTCTCTAGTTATTAAATCAACAATGGTACATTTAATCCTCTCCCTTACTATTTTATATTATTAGATGGTTAAGAAATTGGATGTGTCAAATGCTTTTCTTCATGGTAGTTTGGATTAAAAGGTTTACATGGATCAACCTCTTGGGTTTCAGGATCCTAAGTTGCCTTACCATGTCTATTTGTTGAAATGGTCTCTTTATGGCCTTAACTAGGCACCTTGCTAATGGTATACATGTTTTAACAATGCTCTTTTAGCACTTGGATTTGTTTGCTCTCAAACTGATGTGTCCTTGTTCATCTATTTATCAGGTTTTATTACTGTTTATTATTATGTTTATGATATCCTTATTACCAATAATTATAATCTTACTATTGATCAACTTATTGCCTTTCTTGGTAAGAATTTTCTTCTTAAGGATCTTGGTCGTTTACATTATTTCCTGGGTGTTAAAGCTTTTTAGCATTTGGATGGTAGTTTACATCTCTCCCAAACTAAATATATTCTTGATCTCTTGAAGAAGTTTTAGTTGAATGAATGTAAGGGTCAAATCACACCTACTTCCACCTCTACTCCTTCGATTACTTCTAGATCATTCGTTAATGTTTCTGATTTTTAGATGCTTATTGGTAGCTTGTATTATCTGGCTTTAACTCATCTCGATATCACTTTCATTATCAATAAAATATCTTAATTTATGCATACTCCTACATTGATTCATTGGAAAATGGCCAAATGGGTCTTACGACATCTCAAAGATACAACTTCATTTGGTTTATATCTTCGACTTGGTCTTGTCTCCACCTTCCATGTATATAGTGATGTTGATTGGGTTGGTAATCCGATGGATCACAAGTTGACTAATAACTATGCTATTTATCTTGGGTCCAATCTCATTTCTTAGAGTTCCCAAAAATAAAAGACAATGTCTCAATCCTCCACTGAAGTTGATTATCAGGCTCTTGCTTGTGCTACTTCTAAGTTGTCTTGATTGCTTTATTTATTGTATGAAATTAGTGACTCATTAGCCATTCCTCTAACACTTTGGTGTGATAATCTTGGTGCTACATATCTTACGTCCAAACCTATTTTTCATAACAAAATAAAACATGTTGAAGTTTATTTTCATTTTGTTCGCAATATAGTTGCCAAGAGAATTTTTCAAGCTTGCTACATTTTTAGGAAAGATCAGATTGCTAATTGCTTAATAAAATTATTATCTAAACCTTGTTTTCTTTAGCTTTGAGATAAATTGACTATCACTATCTATCACGTCTTTCGGCTATGTAACATGCTCGTGTAGCATGATTACTAATTCTCTACTCAAGAAAATCAAGAATCATCCTACAAAGGATTCCATAAATTTATGATTAAGTATGAACATTTTTTCTTTTTATATTCAAAAACTATTTATAGCATGCATATGATCCCTTAATTATATTTGATCCATTATCATTCCCATGTATTATCATACTATCATAATTTAAAACATCACCTTATTAAAGTTATTAACATACACACTTTATTATTATACATGTTTAAGGATTGTCATAAGACATTATCATCATAATTAATAATACTGTCAATTATTTAAAAATACCATCAATCATAATTTTAATTACTGCCAAGTACTTCACAAATACTATGGAAATAGAAGTCTAAAGAAATCCAAACCATTTACCAATAGCTTATTTGAAATGTCCAGCTGTTGTCACTAATGTTCTTGCTCCATGGCTTTACTTGTTCCTACATTTATCAATTGACAAATGCTGAGTATAAAACTCAGTGGTGCTAGTATATCATTTAATGTAAATATAATAATCAAATAACATCATAAACAATTTCATGAACATATTCATGATATAATAATAACAGTTAAACATAACATCAATTATCTATAATGCATTATTTAATACATCTTTCAATATTTATCATATGCCATTTTTATCTTTATTAATTATTCTTATCAATATCCATTACTAACATTTCATTATTCATTAGTTCACTACAACATTATACATATTCAGTTATAAAAGCATAGCTACACATAAAAACAATTATACCAATTACATATAAACAACTATATAAAATAATAAATAGTAGCTAATTCTTTTTTATTAAAGATTTAGTGTTAACTATTTTATTGATGTAGCAAATGCATTTTTTTTATTTTAATAGTCAAATTTCATAGCAATAATAATGTTCTAGCTATAAAAATTTTAGCTATGGGTAATATGGTAGCTAATTCATTCATTCAATTATAAAAATTAAATTTTATAGCAAAAATAATTTTTTAAATACATATTAGCTTCTTTGATTCATTTATAACTAAAAATTGGAAATAATGACTATTAAAGATATCATGTAGCAAATAATAATATTAAAAAAAGTTAAATTTGCTATGAAACAAATTATTTTTCACTAAATAGATAATACATTATTAAATTTATTTTGTAAAAAATAAATAGTGTACAAATTTTTGTCAAAAATTGTAAAATTTTAATGAGATTTTTACGCTCTACAAGTTATAAAATTTACCATTAATTTTAGTATTTTAACAAAAATTCTTTTAATCTTAATGATGCTATATAAATTTTATCATTACAGTTAAAGTATTAGTTACGTTATTTTATAAATTTTATATGGAAATTTTTCTTACTAAATGAATTAACAGTAAAAATATTTTAAGTTTCTCACAAACATTAGGTCTTAAATTATAATATAATATATATATTAAGAACATTTTAAGTTTAATTAATTCTCTACCTTTAATTCTATTTTTAATTAACTAATTATATAAATTTTTATCATATTATATAAAATGATTATTTAGCTAAATTCTAAGTACTTATTTTAGAAGAATATACAGGTAATGATATGGCTATTTTTATTTAATATATAAATAATAAGATTTATCATTCAATGTAAAGCAAGAAGAAAATAAATGGATAATGGTAATAATAATAATAATAATAATAAGTTGTAAAAGAAGAAGACCAAAGAAAGAAAAAGAAAAGACAAAGGAAAAGGAAAAAGATGAAAGAACAAGAAAATATGAAAGAATAAGAACACAAGATAGATGAAGAAAGGAATAAGAACACCAAAGAGGAAGAAGACTGCAACAATTTGGATCTATTATTTTCTTTATTGATCTATCATGATGATTAATTTTAGCAATAGAAGTGAAAAAGGAAAGCAAGAGCTTGATGAATGGTTAATCTAACCCTACATTTCTGAGAAAATGTAATTTTAATTGAATAAATATGTTTAATTAATTATTGAAATCTTGAAATTCTAATAGTATTTGAGATTCTTTTCTGTAACAGGTTGATGTTTACTCATTTAGTATTGCCATATGTGATAGCATTTGAGATTCTTTTCTGTAATAGGAGCCATACGCTAGTATTTTAATAGTAGTTAAACAAACAAGCCCACTAATTTTGAGTTTTATTTTCACTCGACACTGGAAATAAGACCTTTACCAATAGGGATTGACCTAAAGGGTTTTAAGAGAGATGCATACCTAGAGATAGAAAAACTTCAATTCTAGTTAAAGGACCAAGATCTTTCTTTAAATAAAATGAAGAAAGAGAAATGCTCCTTTGAACAACTTTCATATGATCGGTACAAGCATCCGATAGAGTTATAGAGACCTGGTTGAAAATAGAGGAGATAGTTAACATGATGGTCTTTTTTTGAATTCTTTTTTATCTGGCCAAATATTTGGTCTATAAACCTTGCCCAGATCTTCCCCAAACATATGGGCATTCAGTGAGGGTTCAAACTGTAAAAGATCCAATAACATTTTGCATTGAGACTGTTGAGCTTAGAGGCGACGTGAGTATGAGTGAGAGATGGCAGAAACCAACATGAAGATGGATAAAGAAATCATGATAGAATGGACAAGGCATTGATTGTGTTCAGTTATTTTCAATGTTAGTCTACCAAAGATTAAGTTCTTTGCTTTAGAGCTCTCACACTACTTTGGACCATCTACAGGTTGAACCCGAGTGCAGAGAAGCCTTAAAAAAACACACACATAATAAACCAGACACACCAGAGAAAGTAGTTTTTTTTCCTTCTACCTAGCTCCCTGAGACTGCTCTCTTAGAACCTAACATTGTTTTACGACATATGGATTTTGATCTGTGAAGATTATTTTATTATCTAAGAGAATTGGAATTAAATTGGTCAGGTTCACCCTTCAATGCTCTCTCGAGCATCCTGCTTGCAAATCAAAGGTTATAATCCTAAGATAGATTCTTGTGGGTGATTTGAATCACACCCTTATTGATCCAATGGCTAAGAAAGAGCACAATTAGAGTTTTGATAAACTAATTTAAACATGCATTGTGGTGCTATTATAGGTAAACTTATGATTGGTTGCTAACTCTATTTTCACCTTCTGTTACTTGAATTTTTCTCCACAGATTTCCATCATGTTTCACTTCCTACATAATTTTTACATAAATCTAATTAAATGTATGATCAACTTGGTGATATTGAATATCTACATTGAAGGTTTACTAAATCCTTATCCAAGAAGTACTCGTAGTCATTCTTTCATTGATTGATCTTGCTATGGTGAACCAAAAAGGATAGCTACTAGAAGAATTATGACTGATGAATTATGATCCATTATTGAATCCCTTATCATTAGACCCATGCCTGAAGACTCTATTACCATGACTTGGTCAAAAGAATCTACTGTAGTTATCTTCACCCGCCTCCTTGAATTGGAACCTCAACCATCAATGATAAGACCGAATTTCTTAGAATGTATACTTTGCTTTCTTTCCCTTTTTTTCTTTTATAATTTTTTGATTTTTTTCAAGCATCTGATAGAAATGGAAACTAGGTATAATTAAATTTGATGATGTAGATTAATGCCTACAATGGATTATACTATGAAGGATACAAACCAGACAACATCAATAAACCTAAAAATGTGGTTCAATATGCTGATGAGCAGCAAATAAAAAGGGAGCCAATTAGGCTCTAGCTTAAAAAGATTAAATAATTTACGTATGATACTGAAGATTTATCAAACCAGTTGGCCTATGGAACCTTCGCTAAAAGTTTACAACTTAGCTTGAGGTACACCATTCTAATCCATTCTTTAAAGTCAATCATTATGCTAAACATACTTATCTTCATGTCAAAATTATTATCCATTCATGTCACATTATATTAGCCATTTGATTTTCTCTTCACTCAATAATGGTAATTTTTAAAGAGAACAACATGGACATTTCACAAGAGTTGAACCTTATATAATAAATGAATAAAATAATGAATACACAAACAAAATCAAGCTCATGACAATAAAATATATCATTACCTAATAAATATAATGACATCATGTATCATAAAAATCATAATCAATAGACAATAATGCCAATAATTAAATGTAAGGTAAATTTATAGCACTTAAGAATTCAAATGTGTTACATCAAATAAAAATGAATAATACAACATGATTAATCACAAAGCTAAGTCCTCATCTTCTATTTTAGTTTTAGAATCCATACCTTTACCAACCATGTTGTCATGATCACCACTAATAGGAGTGGTGTATGCATAAATATCACTTCTCTTCTAATCTATATAATCATCATCATCCTCAACATTGCTTTGAAAGTTAGGAACAACTTCTAAACCTTCTTGTTGAAAAGCTTCTTCATTCATTAGCAACTTGTTAGAATTAGACATATATACTAATGTAGCATCATAAACATTATCTGGATGACCTTTTATAACAACTTCTTAATTGGTATATAAATTATCTTTAACATAAACACTTGTTCTACTTATGAAGCAAGCATAAATGGATCATTCATTACAAGCTTTTGAGTTATGTTAACACTAATAAAACCATATTTGTCTATCTTGATGCCCTTTCTGATGTTATGAACATGTCACATCCTCAATTTAGCATCCACTATGCATTCATGAATTGATTGAAATATCTTTTTTATATGTTATTAGTGTGAAAATGATATAAAATTATGCTAATGATGGATATTATATGAAATGATAAGGGTTTCATGCTTTGAAGTTGAAATGAAAAATTTTAATGAAACCCCTAAATGGAACCATTGAACGGTGACTAATTGATGTTTTCCATATTGAAAACACTTAATATGATTAAATAAGTAAGCTTAAGATGATTATTTTAACTTAAGTAAAGTAATATGAAAAGATAGTTAAATAAGATTTGGAATTATTTATGATATCATAATTTAGCAATGATGATGTAAGCATGATGTAAGTAAATGAGTCTAATTATGATCTTAATGTATTAGAAAATAAGTAATTATGTATTAATAATGTATTAGTAAAAGTATATTATAATATAAAAATATAAGAAAAGTATAATTAGAATTTTTATTAATGATGTCATGATGATGTCATTAAGTGGTAAGATGATGTCATAAATTAATGATAAATAAATTAATGTTATGTAAATAGATAAATAGATGAATATATGATTGAAAATAAAATAAGTTAAAATATATTTGAATTAGTATATTTAATTAGAAGTAGGATTGGAAATGGTGTTAGTGGGTTTGGAAATTGTGTTAGTGGATGGAGAGAGAAATTAAAATATTGTTATTTTGGAGTTAGTGGAAAAAATGGAGGGGTTTTTAATATAAAATATAGTGAATTGGGGTATTTATAGAGTATTAAATATGAAATTAAGGTTTATTATTGTTAGAATTTAAGTATTATACATATTAAGGTTATAATATATGTATAATTATATGTATATAGAATATATACTAGCTTTTATACAACCAACTTTATACCCCACTTCTTTAATGCTATGTATGAGTCTTTTATCCATCATTAAGTCATTTTATACCTTTCTTACATGCTTTGGCTGAAACAAACCACCCATTTCTCTTACAATCCTATCTTATCTTCATCTTTTCTAAGTCTTTTCCTTTATTTCCTCTCTTTGTTCTAGCATATCTTCATCTTCTTCATAATATTCAAAAACTATACTCCATCTTTCCTTCACTTTCTTTTCAAATCTTATGATTTAAAGTTAATTCTTCATGTAAAGCTTAAGTTTTAGTTGAAACAACACCATTTATAGTTTGTTTTTGAAGTGATCGAAGCTTAACCATACAAAGAAACCAAAGTTTACAAGTTGTTCTTCATCTTTTCATCTTGTTTTTCTTTGTTCTAGCAAGATCTTTGAGTATAATTCAAGGTAAGGTTAAAATACTCCTTGTTTTTATTCTTTTTCATGGTGATCAAAGCTCTTTTCTAAAGATCCTTCAAGTACATAATCGAAACCATGAAGAATCATGGATTTTGTTGTAAACCGCAACCTTTCCTTGAAGTTTGACTTGTTTTATGGTTAAATCTACCTCTTTTTGGTACATGCATGTTTATTTTAGGTGGAGATCAAGCCAAATGAAGTAAAATTAAGAAGATCTATATAGATCTATAAGATAATCAAGTGGAGAGCACATTTTACTTAAGATTTTGGTTGTTTGGCTTAAGGTGAGCCTTGGTAAGTATGAAGTAGCTATAGATCTACTAATTTACATATTAAATGAGTGTTTGATTATTTGGGAAGAATGTTTTATGTTATTTTTAGTTAATGATTTGATGGTTAGATGAGTTAGGATTGTAAAGGACATGAAATAAAGTGTTTAGTGGTTCTGTGGGTGCGTGTGTATTACTTTTTCCTTCATGGCTGAATCATCCTAAGTAAAATTATTAATGTTTGGTAAGTTTAAAACATGTTAAGGTGATTATGATTAAAATAGAAGGTACAAAGTTAAGAATATGGTATAAGTTAAGTGATAAGTTAAGTAAAATTGGTGATTTAAGGTTAAATTTTGACTTTAAGCAATAATAAGATAAAAGCTACGAAAAATAGATTTTGTTAAGTTTGATTAATGTTATAACATAAGAATTAAATTTAAATGGAAGTATTATTATGATTAAGGTTAGCATTAAGTATAACCTATACAAATGGGCTTAAGATAAGAATATTTGATGATTTAAGGCTAAATATGATAGTAAGTGTATATGATTTAAGAAATATGAAATAAATGATTAAATTAAAGTATGATTTAAGTAATTAAATTTTAATTAAAGTTAAAATGAAGTTTTTAATGATGTGTTAATAAGAAGCATATATCATATGAATTCAATTGAACTTAAGATGACAGTTTTGATATGTTAAGTGTATATAATTTTGGGTAGGTAGTCAAAATAAAGATAAGAACTTAATTGAGTTTTGAATAAACATATTAAGTGAATTTGAAAGGTTTAATGAGGTTATAAATAAATGGTATAGATTGGTTGGTTAAGTTAAAGCATGTTGACCAAACTAAAGGATATAATGAAATATGACTTAAGGTATGTTAAGAGGACTTGTGATAAATTATAAATAAGAACCAAAAAGTTTATCAAGTATGATAAATAATGATTAAGAGTTAAATGAATTGGTTAATTAGTGGTATGATAAGATTAATTAAGAATTTAATCTGTTGATAGAACTAAAGTTGAAAAAGAGAAATATACTGGAATGATTATTATTAGAGATATACTTATACTAAGAATTTAAATGATTATTTAAGTGGATACATTAGATGTTATTAAGTAGGTTAATAAGTAATAAATAAATGATATGATATGGTTTTAAATAAGATTCTAAGTAAGGATTAATAGGGATAATAGTGAATTATGGGTTCATAAACACATGATTTATAGAATGTTTATACTTGTATGATTTCAGTGGATATTTTAATTAATAAGTTTAATGAAGGATGATATATAATCTGGAATTGATTAAGTGAAGCATATAAGTTGACTAAATGATATAAGATTATACTTAAGTGATAGTTAACAAATAAGTTAAGGCAGATAGCATATGATATGGTGATATTAATTGAAGTACTAAATAAATAGGTAATAAACAATTATATTAAGCGTTATTAGACATGTGATTAAGTATAATGACAGAAAGATATTTAAGTAATGTTATTGGTTAAATTGTTAACTGATTATAAGACAATGTTAGTTAAAAGTGAATATAAGTAGAAACTTTATAATTTCAAATAGTTCTGATGTGAATTAGTAACAACAGAGTTCAATATATATTGATAACAAGATTGATTTAAGAAAAAAGGGGGAACTAAGAAGTTAAATGAATTTGATATCAATTGTTTTAATATTCTGCTTTTGACAATAACTATTTTTAGTAACTATAGATATGATTAATAATTGGAATCTGGTTAAGTCATAATATTAAATTAGTAATACTAAGATGATGACAGTTTTGTAAATCAATAGTAACATATTAACTATTAAGTTAGTAAATAATGAATTGATAACAAAATTTGAATATAAACAGGAATATGATGATTTTCTAATAAATTATGATAGAGATTAATAATGATAGAATCTTAACACATCACTAGATTTATTTTGTAACATAACATAATTTTAAAACAGGTATACTGAATAAATTATTATTGATTAATAATATTAAAAATGTTAATTAAATAAGGATAAGATAAAGACATAATTAAATATGATACTACTGTTTTGATTAATTGATTGAGAAATAATTTAAAAGAAGATTTTATATTATTAAAAGGTTTAAAAAGTGTAGTTTCAATGATATGATGATTAATTTAGAAAACAACTTTAAACAGTTGATGCAATTATGAATAGTAACAATATTATTTATATAATGCTATGATGTGATAAATGAATGACATTGATATGTGATTGATTAGTACTATAGTATATAATTATAAGAATGATTAATGATGCAATAGAATATATTAATAAAACATGAACATTGCATTATGATTAGGTAATTCTGTGGATAATCTTCATGTATCACCAAAGGAATTAAACAAAGAGAAGGACATCCCAGGTTTGTACTAATTAGTTTGGAAGTCCTAGATCATTAAATGATCAAAGGGACGATGGTATGGTAATACAATAGTATTATAAAATTGATAATGATATAATGATATATATATATATATATATACATATATATGTATATATATAATTAACATGTCATAAACATCATTGCATTTATCATGAAATATGGCATATCATGACATGGAGAAATAAGGAAGGTGAAAAAAATAATTAAATGAAAAGAAAAATGATTATATGAATGGTATTGGATGTTATGATATGAAATTCTCATGGAAAATAAAATGGAAGAATAATGAATACGAAATTTATGAAAAGATTATGAAGTGGTTCTTAGTATATTGAACCACATGAAATGGAAAAAAATTCCAATACAATGTGCACATATAAAGTCAATGATATGATATGAAATGATACAGGAAAATATGAGGGAAAATGCATTACATGAATGCATTATCATAAATAAGCATTTTTTATGAAAGTATGATGTTGATACAATTGGTATGATGTTTTACACTCATGCTAATAAATGTTAAATTAACATACATGCCATAACATTCATATTATAATTTTAATGATAATGATATGACATTGTTAATGATAAAAAATAAAAAAAATGACCTTAAGGGAGATAATAATGGTATTGATAAAGATATTAATGATATGAGGCATAGTTATGAATAATTAATGAATATTGAGGTGTTAGTAAAGAGACTAGTAAGAATATTTTATAAAGATAATAATGACATATGATATACATTTGATGATATATATTAAATGATGCATTATGAATAATTGATATTATCTGTATTACTATATCATGAATATGTTAAATGAAATTATTTATGATGATATTTGATTATTATGCTTACATTAAATAATATATTAGCATCATTAAGTTTTATACTCAACGTTTGTCAATTGATAAACGTATGAACAAGCAAAGCCGGGGAGCAAGAACGTTAGTGCAGCAACTAGACATTTCAACTAAGCTTTTTGGTAAATGGTTTGGTTTGATTTTCAATGGACTTCTATTTCGTAATAATATTGCAACATCTAAATAAAGTGCTTGACAGTAATTAAAATTATGGTTAATGGTAATTAATGATATTATTAATTATATTGGTAATGATTTATGATGCTCCATATATATATGTAAAACAATGATGTGTGTATCTTAAATATGATGATGCTTGAAATTATAATAGTATGATAATATGTAGAATATAATTGAGGGATCGTATGTAGGATTGTATATATTTTTTATAAAAAAAAGTTTGTACTTAATTATAAATGTATGGAATCCTTTGTAGGATGATTATTGATTTTCTTAATAGAGAATTAATAATCATGTTACGGGAGCATGTTACACAGCCTAAAGACGTGACAGAACATCCCACTAATCACACTTAAACATGACAACACATTTTCCTTCTAAATATTGAAGTTTAACTATTTCATTAACTATTTGATTAACACATTTTCCTTCTAAATATTGAAGTTTAACTATTTCATTAAGAATTCCATAATAGTTTGTACTTTCAATACCTATCATATCCTTCACTAAAACACCACTATTTTGATATTTCATTTTCCCTTCAACTTGCTTAGTATGAAATCTATAACCATCTATAACATACCCAGAAAATCTTTGAACACCATATAAAGGACCTCGAGCTAATGATAATATCTCTTTATCCTTTTGAGAGTTCCTCTCTTTTTCTTATTGCAAGATCTATTGTAATTAGAATAAAAATAACAAATTACTAAAACATAAGAAAAATAATTGACAAAACTAATATTTATGTTTAAAATATTACTTTATCATAAAACCAATCCAAAAACTCTAACTCTTGTATGCCTTGTTCATATTCACTGTAAAACATATTTAAGAATAATAAGTTCATTAAAAAAAGCTATATAAAAAAAAGATAAAGAAGCATACCTCAAATATGGTTGAACTTCTACACAATTTTTTCAACACACATTCATGTGCTTGTTTTTGTTCATGTTCTTTTATAGGTCTAGACTTATCCTTTGTTAAAGGATAACCCATTTGTGAAAATATAGATAGCCCTTTGCTTAGATCAATCTTGATATCTTTTGAATTCCTTGTCTATTGATTAAATTTGGTATCAATATTATGTAAATATCTTGAGCAAAATATTAGACTTTCTGTCACATCCACATACACAGCATCCCTATGTGTATGCATTATATGCATACATTATAGTGAATGATTAATTAGTGTATGAAATGCATGAATGGTTTAACATAATAAATGGGAAATGAAATGTTTTATAGATAAAGGAATTTCATATGGAATGAAATTGATAGAGAAAGAAATGAAAATAAAGTGAAAAGATGAGACTAGAAGTGAATATGCACTAAAGATGAAAATTAGGTATGCTTTTGTTGAATGCTTTGGATGAAGCTTTATGATAGAATTTATATGTGTAAACTAATTCTTTAGCATGTATTATTTTCATTCTTTCTTTCATAAAACATCTAGCTTTTTCTTGCTCTCTTGTTCTTGTGTTCTAGCATAAATAACAATAGTAATCTAAGGTAAAATCATGCATAGGTTTTGGTTTTCATGCTCATTGGTGTTCTATGTGCTCTACTCATGTTTTCTTCTTCTTTATGTTTTCTTATATCTTAAATGAGGAAGTAATTTGTTATAAGGTTGTGTTGATTATGTATAAATAGAAGAATTTTATTGAATGATGAAAGAATAAAGAAGTTAAGTTACTGAATTTGGTGTTATGCATAACTAAATGAATTTCTGTTTTGATGTGTAAAGATTATGTTAAACCCTAACTTATATCACTTGAATTAGTCATTTTAGTTATTGTTTGAAGTGTGTAAATGATGTTTAAAGGTTGTTAGAGGGTTTGTTATACTTAATGATTAATGAAAGAATGAGATCATGCATGTTCACAAATGTTAGAATCACTTCATACTTGGGTGGAGTTAAATGAAGTAAAAATTATGTTGAATTGTATTTGATGCATGGTTGGATTTAAAATGATGTTGAATTGATGTTTTTGGAAAGTTTTAGAAGTGATTTTAAGGTGTTTTGGTCATAGTATTAGGTTAGGAAGTTTAAGGAACTATTTGAAGGTGTTTTAGGTGCTAAAAAATGGGCATTTTTAAGGAAGATAAGTTCTACATGACTTGTGTAATCTCTACACAACTCATGTAATTTGCAAACATCCCAAAACATGTTTATTTAGTGAGGGTTGAGTTCTACATGACTCATGTGGACTTTTAAGGCTTGTTTTGAGTGATTTTTGATGGGGAAACTTGATATATGATCCATCAAACTTATACATGACTTTGGAAAGCTTAAAAATGAATAGAACATGTTATTAATTATGGTTTTAAATGTGAAACACTTGAATAAATATGTATATGAGTTATAATGATGAGTTGTGAGGTAAAATGGTTAAGATGAGTTGGGTAAATGCTTCAACAATATACCTTGATAAATGAATGGTAACTTGACTTGTATATTGTAGCACATTAATGAATAGACATTCAAGGCTCTTAAAACCATGTATGAAATAAAATTCAATGATGTATAAATACACTTAATACATTGTATTATAATGCAAGAACTTAAGTTGGCCAAAAGACATGTATGACTTTTAATTGTAGAGTGTGAAACATTGTAAATGGAATTGTGCTTATGTGCTTATTATTATTCAAAGTTTATTGATGGTTACTTATCATAAATGAATATGAATTCTTAAAGATGATAAGTCAAGTGCAATACATGAATGACTTTAATAAAAGAATGTAAAATGGAAATATGACAGGTTCAAATCACGAAGTTCATACTTCTCCTTCAGGTATCGATAAGGGCAAAGCGATAGCAAGTTTATGCTATTCATCTTATGACCCTACATAGAGTCTTAAAATGATGATTTCTCACTTAATTGCTTATGATAGCAACGTAGTGAGATTATATTGAGAATGGTATAATATGATCATAATTCTTATGATCATTTAAGCATGAGTTATACATCATGTCATAAATCATCCATATATAAAGACATATTCATGACATATCATATAGAGCATATAATGGGGAAAAGAAAGTGATATATAGAGCAATGTTCATTGATATCATACTGGGTCATAGTTATTATCGATTCCCTCCATGGAATCATATAGTTATAATGCCCTCCTATGGGAGATGATTACTGGTACATAGAGGGACCCAGTACGAATTGAGATTGTACATAATCATACAGAAAAGAAAAGAAATGTTACAGGAAAATCAAAGGGAGAATGCAAAGCATGAATGCATTCTCAGAGACATACATTATCATTCATATATCATAAAAGTATAGTGGATGAAATGATGAATGCACTATAATCATGCTTATAAAGAGATGTACATAAAGTAATGGCTTACACTACAATATTTGATACAAATACAGTTACAGTGAATTCTTTTATGGTATTTGCCCATATCTTTGCACTATATATTATATGCATTGATTATAATAGCTAATGAGTGATGCAAAGTGGCATGATATGATATAGTTACACTGGTTAATGATGGTTTATCATAATTTAACTTTAATATATTATATATATGATATGTGCTCATGTCCTTTACTTATTTTGTAGCACCATTGAGTTTTATACTCAGCGTTTATCATTTGATGAACACAGGACCAAGACCTTTGAGTGAGAATTAAACTGACTGATCTACAATTAGGAGAGGTTGCAATTTTAAGGAATCTCATTCTCGAAGCAGTTTAGACCAATGTAACATACTCCATGATGTCTTGTATATGCGGCTCGTTATATTAACCTTAACGGTAGTAATATCTCTATTATAAATGTTTGTTATGTGTAATATCAATATCACCATATCGTGTAAAAGTAAATAAACATATCAAATAAAATGGATGATAATATGAGTATGCATGATAAATATATGACATATGTATAAGATAAAAAGGTTACATGTCTACACGTGCCTTTGGATTATAAATACAAACATTATCTAATATGATTAAATGTATCAACAAAAAAAATGTATAGATTACTTATGGAATAATTAATAATTTCCTTTCTCATGGGATTATTAACTATTCTATAAGAGCATGTTACGCTAGGTTTGGGTATGACACTTTCTTCCACAAGATATCCTTTTGTAATAGAGCCTTTTGGTCGACTTTTATTATGAACATAACATTTCAATTTACATAAAACCTGCAATTATAATTTAAATGTTATATGTAAAGAATGAAAATGAAAAAAATGATAAAATTGTAAAACATTTACATGTTACCTCTTAATTAGAACAGGTCCAGCAATTCTTGCCTCAAAAGCTAGATGAATAGGCAAGTGTATCATGACATCAAAAAAAAAGGTGGAAATATTTTCTCTAACTTGCATAAGGTTATTGCAATTTAAGATTCAAGTTGCAATAACACTTCTTTTTTCAGTATCTTAGAACATAACTCCTTGAAAAATATACTTAGCTCAGTGATAGCCTCATACACATTAGTAGCCACTATCCCTCGAATCGCTAATGAAAGAAGCTCTTCTAACAAAACATGTAACTTCAAAATCATGGCAGGTGACAAGTTTTGTTACTTATAGTGAACAAGTAATGTTAGTGATGTTAATGGTTTGGTGGAGATTAATGATGATGGAGATGTTTGAAATATGCTAGTAGGTTATAAGAGATGTTGGAAATCCATTGATATATACACTTTATCAAGACATCATGATATTTTTTGTATTCCTGAAGAGTGTCATTATTTAAATAATTCTTCTAGAGGTACAACATCAATATTTTCAAATCAACATATTGGACTTATGATTGATGCATCTAGTAAGATTTTCTTAATTTTTTTCAAAATCAAATTTAAATTTGATATTTTATGCATGATATTTATTAATTATGTCTAATATATTTCTCTTGTTATTCAATTATTTTGCAATAGCAAAGTTACTGAAAAGAAAAATAAGAGAACTTGCATGTGGAACAAGACTCATCAATTTAGAACAAGGTGAAAAACTTTCAGTACAATTTGATGAGGATCATGAAGTTATTGGTGAGAACACTATAGATTTTGTTTGGTTTTTAAGCCAAACTATTCAAAATTATTCTTGTTGTCCTTTGCAAGTAGAGGAATGGAAACAATTTGATCAGGAAAACATTGAGGTTATGTGGAGCATTATTCTGGTAAGATTTAAACATATGATTTCTGCATGAACCTTGTTTGCAAAGACATGTGACATTAAGTTATAAATTAAAGATAAATTGATATAATTTCATAATATCTACATTTAGTCATTTATTATTTCTCTCTATTTTAAATGTGTGCATTTTTTGTTAGGAAAAGTTTATTTTTGATTTTCAAGATGAGAGGAAGGTAGAAATCTTAGGATACATGAATGTTTTACATAGAGACTATAGGTATAAAATGAAGAAAAGATACTTTGACTCCAAAATAACTTACCAGAGTCGCTTATGAAATAGACCTAAACATGTCAATGTGGATGATCGGAAGTATCTTGTTAATTTTTGGAGTGAAACATCCTTTCAAGTTAGTATCCAAAATCACATTTAGTTTTTTAGCATGTATTTTAATTTTACTTATTATATCACTTTCTTGTGGAGGAGAAAAGTAACAAAAATAAGCAAAATAGATCAAAACGCTCTATGCCTCCTTATATAGGAACAAAAAGTTTTGAAAGACTAAGATATCAAATGGTATTAAGCATAAAATTTCAATTTTCTAAGGTTAATATTCTATATTTAATATAATTTATAAATAGGTCATATATTTATCTTATGTTTATAGAAAAAGGAAGTGGAAAGGAACGTTCTTGCATTGAACTTTTTATTGAGTCTTAAAAAAGGAAGAAAGGAAAACAAATTGATCTTAAATAGAAGATATCCTTGTAATTACTATTCTTTTTTTATTAATTTTTATTCAAATATTATAAGCAACAATTATCACTAATCATGTTTATGAATTGTAGTCATAATTTGGTCAATTAAAACAATGGTAAGAGGATGGACAAGTGATATTGAATGATGATGAAATATTTAAGAAGGTTCTTGGACTAAAAAAATGGATATTTGGGTGCTTATGGTCCTGGAAAGAGTCTTACTGAATATTTTGGAGGTAGACTATCAAAGAGTGAACTGATGAAGCAATTAGAAGTGATAAGAATTGAAGCAAATAATAAAATGGAATCTGCTAGAAAAGAAGCCAATGATAGAGTTCAAGACATAAAGAATGCAATGGAGAGGCAAATAGATGATAACATATCAAAACTAAATATGGAATGGGAGGAAAAGTTTCAAATGATTATGGTGAATCATAGCTAATTGTCATAATAAGTTAACATTTCAAAAGAAATATTTATCTATTACTTAATTATTATAATTGAATTATAAATTTTTTATGAGTTTTCTCTTATTTTTTATTTCTTATTATAGGTACAAGTGGATCAAAAATTTCGGTGAATGGAAGACTTGTCTATTTGATTCATTGTTATTTAGTTATTAGTTGCAAATTATAGGTTTTATTATTTAAATTTGTTCATGTTCTTTACATAATAGTTTTGGTTATAATATCTTCTAGTTGTTTTTCTCAAAGTTTAGTTTCTATTATCTCTTATTTTTCTAAATTTTAATGCATAAATTTATTATTTAAAAAATATATAAATATTTTTATATTTAAACTTACATATAATATGTAGTTTAATTTTAATGAAATTTCAATGAGAAATGATAATTATTTTTAGCTATAAATATTTATCTATGATTTAAATTTTGTTATACAATTAAAAATGCATAAAAATATCTTAAATTCTCTACAATCATGATAAGTAGCCATAACTAAAATAACAATGTTACATTTGCTACAAATGCATAATTATGTCATAATAAATTTTATTATTATTATAAAATTAATATTTAAAGTTTTTTTTTACTACTAACATAGATTATAGCTAATTATTAAATAAATTTAGTTTCATATTATAGCTACGAAATATATTAATATAGCTAATAGATGAATTATTTACTACAAAATTTTCTTTCTGTAACCAAAATATTTTAAGTTTTTAGCTATTATATAATTGAATATGTAGCTATAAATTACTAATTTTAGCTTTAAAAATTTTAAATTTCATAACTAAAATATAGCTATGCCATTTTTTTGCTACGAGAAGCTACAAGATGAATTAGTTATACTCTTCTTCGTAACTACAAATGTTAAATGTTGTAGTGTGTGGATGAAGAAGAAATTCTATAACATTTTATGCAATGAAGACCTCTTATTCCAAACTTGTACATAATGAAAAATGTACATAGATCAACCATAGTTTGGATAAATAAGTTACTTTTATTTCAATAATTTCACTTAAAATTTTGATGTATGAATATTTACTAATATTAATATTACTTGTAGGTTCATAATGATGTATTATTATATCTTCGAGTAATAAATCATAAATTTTTTTAACTAAGGGAGATGAAAATGTAGATCTATGAATAGTTGCTTATCTTAAAGTATCTAGCTTTTATGCTATCTCAATTTTAAGCTTCATTAAAATTGATCATACCTTTATTACATCGTTAATCAAGAGATAGTCCCAAATACACATATGTTTCATTTAACAATTGGTAAGACAATAATTACGTTGCAAGATGTTAAGATTCCTACAAGGTTAAGAGTTGATGGTAGACCTCTTACTAGACATTTAAATCATGATTGATCTAATTAATGTCAAATTTTGCTTATAAGGTAACATATTAAAAATGGGTTGGCTATCATACACTTTTCCTAGCTTACTTGCAAATGCTCATGATTTCATGATTCAATGCTATATTAGAATATTAATTTTACATATCATTAGTAGATTATTTTTTTCTAATGAATATACTTCAAGGTCCATCTAAGATTCGCATCACTTTTGACCAACTTGAAAGACATTAATACATATAGTTGGGATGTGACATGTTTATCTTGATTATATAATCAATGATGTCACGCTATAAATTTGAAAGTCTCTTAAGTTGAAGGAGCATTATTCATTTTGCAATTATGCATATGGAAAAAATTTTCATTCTTAACATCTACTTTACGCTTTCACATCCAATTGATAGTATTCATCCTTATGGATATAGTTATTTTATTTCATTTTTAAAAATACCATTGCATAAATATTCATTTTATTTAATAAATTGAAACTTATCATCATTTCGATATTTATGTAAATTATTATATGACAAGTATCACAAATAGCTACTAATACACTAAGTAATATTGTTAATAAATTATTAAGAATTATTAGATATGCAAAAGCATCACCAAGTCACTTCTAAATTTATTGAAATATTTTTATCTCTCTTTTATTTTTAATACAAATCATTAACCTAATTAATACTTATATTCTTGATGTTATAAATGGTTTCTTGATGTTATAAATGGTTTGGGAGTCCAACAATTTAATCATGGATAGTTTGTCATTATTTTATACACACTAGTCAATAAATTTAAAGAGTGATGATATCACTTATTTGCTTCAATATTATAGAATGACACCAACCGATATACCTTCATACTAGAAGAAGGCAAATTGATAATGACTAACGTATTTGTCACACCCTTATATTAATGCTTAGAATTACAGATAAATAATATCTTGTCTATTGCATATAACACTTGGACCATACTCTATACATATGTAATAATTCATAAAATAAACCCATCAATAAACCAAACTTATAGCATCAGTAACTTCATTTAATTATGCATATTTTAAACTATTGATTCAATATAGATCTTAAAGTATATGCTTTATTAACATAGCCTTATGGAATTCGTGATGTTCATAATATTATTTTTAAGTAGGAATCAAAGTTTTTCATCACTTCAACAAAAAAATTACCATCATTTTTGGCACTTTAAATGATTGACAATGTTCATCATCATATACACCACAATTAATGCCAATCTTAATTTAATTCCCTTGAATTCAAATAAGCAAAAAATACATGACCATATCTTCAAGAAGACCATTAATTTAGAATCTTATAATGGAGGGTGTTATCTCTGCACTACCATCAACAATTTTTCACATTTATACTCAGATATTATATGAAAATTTTACAAATATTTACATTTCATATACAAGACATTTAAAAATTAGTTCTTTTTTCTTCATAAATGTAATACTCCTCCAATATTATATCATCACTTTAAATTCTCTTCTCATTCTCTTCTTCTCATTAAATTCCATGTTTGAAATTATTCTTATCAAATTCCTTGTTTAAGGTTTTTCCCACAATCTTTATTTATATCATTTTAAATATATCCAATTGCACTCATATCAAATGTAATACCAACTTTCTCTTGCTATACCCCTCAAGATTACTAACAACTTTCTCTTGGTATACCTCTCAAGATAAGAGCTTTCTTCATCAAGTTACTGAAAATGAGGCACTGACTTAGATTTTCAAAACAAAAGTATCTTCCCTTTTACAAGTAATTTAGTTGATGGTGGTAGGAGTGCCAAAATGTTCTGGTGGAGTGTATAGCGCAGAAGTGTTAAGAGAATGAGACTTTGAAATGAAAATTTTTATTCTTTGGGTTACAAACTGGTTCAGTAAATCAGTTTGGTTTATAAAATCCCATAACATGTGATTATGTACTTTTGTATTATTTAAATCATGGGATAGCTGTCAAAATTATCATGATTGTACTGTAGCAGTATAGAAAAAAGTTATTTTCTCTTATTGTTTAAGAAAACTGTAACCTATTGCTTTATAATGTGGTTTTATTAATGTAAAAATATATTTCCTTTCTCTGCCTTGTTTCTGGAAAAACATTCTAGATTTCATCTTACTTTAACAAATGGTATCAGAGCTTTAAGCTCTTATGGACATCTTTAATCGTCAAAGTTCAACAGATGTTCATCTTTAATCAAATATTTTGCAAAAGCCAAAGAAAAGTTGGTGAAAGAAAAAAAATCATTTATGGCCTCATCTTCCTCACCAGTCTCTATTTCTATGTTTACAGGAGATAATTACTAAGTTTGAGAGGTAAAAATGAAGGCTTGTTTGAAATCACTTGCATTATGGGCATTTGTAGAAGAAGATAGAGATCCTCTTCCTCTTGGAAACAACCACACAGTAAATCAAATCCAGATGCATGAAGAACAAGCAATAAAGAAAGATAAAGCCTTAGTAGTCCTCCATACAGGTGTTATAAACCAATTATTTACAAGTATAATGGATTTTAAGATACTAAAGGAGATCTGGGATTATCTACAAACAAAAAATAAGGGAAGTTATCATGTCAAGTTAATAAGGTTGATAGCCTTAAAGCGTGAGATGGCAAATATGAAGATGAAGGATACTGAAACAATCAAGGAATATACAACCAGAGTCCTTCAAGTGGTTAACCAGATGTAACTTACTGGAACTAAGGTAGAACAAAGTAGTATCTTGGAAAAGATTTTAATCAGCATACTAAAAAAATTTGAATCCAAAATTTCAGCCATTAAAGAGGCTTAGGATGTCATAAAATTATCTGTTGCTGATTTAATCAGTAAACTCTACGTTCAAGAGCAATGGTCTAACATCACAAATGGTATAGCCATGTGAATATAAAGTCACTCAAATTACTATTTGAGAATGAAATGGTGACTGACATGCCTACTATCACAAACTGTCATGATGTTTGTGAAAGCTGCCAAATTAGGAAACTTTACAAAAAAAAACCATTTCCTACTCATTCAAATTGGAGAGCTATTGAAAAACTTGGACTGGTGCATTCAAACATATGTAGACCTATGGAGGCTCCTTCTCTGAATTAAAATAGGCATTTTTATTATGTGTATTGATGATATATTAAGAATGATTTGGGTTTATTTTATAGCATATAAATCTCAAGCTTTAGAGATGTTTAAAAAATTCAAGTCATTGGTGGAGAACCAAAGTGGCTGCAAAATTAAAGCAATACAAACTGATAATGGATCTGAATATACTTCTAAGGAATTTAAGCAATTTTATGAGCAACAAGGCATTCACCATCAATTGACTGTATCATATTTACCTCAATAAAATGGTGTTTGTGAGAGAAAGAACAAAACATTGCTTAACATGGCAAGAAGTATGATGCATGAGAAAAATTCTTCTAAAAGAATTCTAAGGTGAAGCTATTAAAACTTTAGTTTTTCTGCAAAACTTACTTCCTACAGTTACTATTAAAAATAGAACTCTTATTAAGGCTTAGACAAGAATTAAGCTAAGTATGAAGCATCTTAAAGTATTTGGTTCAATATGCTACACATATGTATCAGATGTTAAAAGATCAAAGTTGACAACTAAGGAAAAACGTGGCATATTTCTTGGTTATAGTAACAAGACAAAGGGGTTTAAGGTCTTTGATATTGATACTAGAAAAATTATCCTTAGCAAGGATCTCATTGTCAATTAAGTGGCAGTTTAGAACTGGGAAAAGAAACAAATAGACAACAGTTCAACAACCATTTCTGGAGAATAGAGGAGCTTAAATGATGATGATGATATTATTTTTCAAGTCTTGAAACTTACAACTGATGATGATGAACCAACACTAAAGATTCAACGTTTGGCTGATATGTATGCTCGTTGCAATGTTGCTACTTCAGACCCATTATTCTTCGAAGATGCTTGTAGAATTGATATATGGATTGATGCTATGAAAGAAGAAATTGTAGCTATTAAGAAGAACAAAACCTAGAGTCTAGTTGATTATCTTGAAAATAGGAAAATTATTGGTGTTAAGTGGATATATCATACAAAGCTGAATTTTGATGGAACCTTGAACAAACACAAAGCAAGGTTGGTGGTCAAAGGCTACTCATAACTTCCAGGAGTCGACTATGGGGACACTTTTTCTCCTGTAGCTTGATTGGATACTATCAAGGTTCTGTTGGTTTTTGCTTCTCAATTTGGTATGAAAATCTATCATTTGGATGTAAAATCAACATTTCTTAATGGTATTTTAGAGGAAGACATTTACATTGATCAACCATAAGGCTTTGAACAAGGGAAAAATAAAGTGTACAAACTCCACAAGGCTTTGAACAAGGGAAAAATAAAGTGTATAAACTCCATAAGGTGTTATATGGGTTGAAGCAAGCACCCTGCGCTTGGAATTGTAGGATTAATATAGAAATCATGATTTAATAGAAGCCTTAATGATACAACATTATACATCAAAGGTAATTCTGTTAACTCATTATTAGCAGTTGCTGTGTATATTGATGAGTTGATGATCATTGGCAAAGAATTAAATGTTGTTATGAACTTCAATAGTCATCTATATTCAGAATTTGAAATGATAGACTTGGGAAAAATGAAAATTTTTCTTGGCTTGGAGGTGAATCAAAATGAGAAGGGGTTGTTCTTGTCACAAAAAGCTTATATTGAATAACTGATCAAGAAATTTTCAATGAGTGAATGCAAGCCAGTGAGTACTCCTATTGTTGCCAATGCTAAGTTCTGGAACATTAAGTCCAAGGAGCAAGCTGCTGATGCTTCAACTTATAGAGGCTTGATTGGAAGTCTATTGTATCTAATAAATACGAGGCCAGATATCATGTATGCAGCAAGTTTATTGTCAAGATACATACAGTCCTTAAGTGAACATTTTCAAACAGCAAAGAGAGTTTTGAGATATTTAAAAGGGACTATTGAATATGGCTTGGTGTTCAATTCAGTTGAAAATTGAAAGTTATTTAACTATGTAGTGATCAAATGCTAAATTGCATGTTTTTCATATATAAAACAGTCTATTTTTTATTAGCAAATTAGCTAGAACAATTGACTTGGTTATATTTCTGTATTTTGAAGATAAAAATAAGGAAAAAGTAAAAAGGAAGCTTAAAACGCATTTTTACCATTTTTACTATGTTTTAATGTTAAAAGCAGAATACAAGTCGTATGACCAAAGCTTATGGGCATAAGAGGGAATGCAAGGACCTGATGAAGCTGATTTTCTATTTTAAATTTAACATTAGATAAGGATCAGATTTAGGAGATTTTATTAAAAGAAAATGATATATATATATTTATTTTATTTAGTCTTCCACTCCTATAAATAGGAGACTTGTTCCTATTATAGTTGTGTTGTTGGATTATTTGAATATTAGCATCAATATTTTATTTCTCTTTATATTAAGTACTTATTTTTATTTTTCTTTATATCAAGGCCAAAGGTGTTTAAATTTCTTTTTGAGTTAGACGATCTAGTTTGAATATGGCAGAGCTAGTTGTTAAGTATTAACTTAAGTCGAGTTCTTCTAATCCTTTATGTGATTTCTGGAAGACTATGTATGAATCTTATTCCACTATGCCTATTTCGGAATTAGAGATGATTGTAGAGCTATTTATTAGTCATCTTAATAATAAGAAAGAATTGATTCACTCGAGGTTGTTCCTCGATGTTCTATAACTAGATTAGTGAATTTTACCGTTGGATAATAATTTTATGGATGACATGATCTGGCAATAAATATTTATAGCTTGCAATTGAAAGTCTTTCCAAATTGATATTTTTCTAAAATTAAATTAAATTTTATTATTTATTTTTCTTCGATAAATCCAAATTATTTTATTTTTATTTTTATCACAAAGAGTCGAAGGATCGTTCCGTCCCTATGGGATTGACGCTTCTTTTGCTATTGCAAAAATCATTACATTTCTATGTTGGAAAAGTAGGAATTAATTTAACGATTTCAACATCTAATCATATAAACAGCGATTGATGAGGTTGTCAAGATGATGGAAAGAGCACTTTGGGGTTGGGGTATATGTTCTATATTGGATCATCTATGTTCAATTGATGTTCAAATCTATGTTCAATTGGTTTTATTTTGACCCTAAAATCAAGCAATAGATTTATTATGGGACAACAAGTCTACCATGACTAAAAATCTATCATGGAAAACAAAGCACATGTCAAAAATCCAATCTTAATTTATCCAATCTATCATGGAAAACAAATCTATCATGGAAAACAAAGCACATGCCAAAAATCCAATCTTAATTTATGTTACTTATGTTACTGCTGGAAATCAGAAGATCAAATTGCATATCTTCTTACTAAACCATTACAAAAAAAAATCTTAATTTATGTTACTTATGTTACTGTAAATTAGAAGAATTTTACTGGAAATCAGAAGATCAAATTGCATATCTTCTTACTAAACCACTACAAAAAAAAATGCAATAAATGCAATTTGAGCTGCATAGAACGTGGGAGTATCAATTCAAACAATTCAAAGTCTCATGCAGCGGTATGACAAAAAGTTATTTTCTCTTATTAACCTATACTCCTTTATAATGTTGCTTTACCATAAATATCTTTCTTTCTCTGCCTTGTTGCTGGAAAAACATTCTTTCTGTTAGAATTAATATTCTAAATGTGGGCTAAATATGTAAATATAAAATATATATGGCGGTCAAATTGAATAGTCAATTTTTAATTGTGGTCTAATTGTGGAGTATTGACTATTAAAGTGTTAAATTGGTTATAGGATTAAAGTGTAGAGACCTTTTGCAATTTCTATTTTGTTAAAGGACCAAAATATAAATTGGCCTATCCCAATAGGTTTATATTAGGTCGTGGTCTCCGGTGAAACTAAATAGACAGAACATTACGTTCCTTTGAGTAGTGCTTCCGCTAAATTCTGTTTTGTATTTCCTGGAAGATTACATACATATATTCGTCGTCTTCAATCTCAGCATACCATGATGCAAGGTACG
>CANYBF012656695.1:0-17913 GCA_948192965.1 Dalechampia spathulata | reverse complement strand
TACCAGTTTTTGGTCTTTAATGTTCCAGCATGACTCTCTTCCTCAACAACCCAAGACAGATCAACTGGATAAGCTAAAAATGTTCAAGACCATGTTGGAGCGCATTATTACATTTTTACAGGTTCCAAAAAACAGTGTGGTGCCTGCTTTCAGGGAAAAATTGGGACCCTATGAGAAGCAGATCCTAAATTTTTTAAGTACAAATAGACCTAGGAAGCCTGTGACTTCGATGCAACAAGGGCAGCCTCCCCAGTCTCACATCCAGCAACCACAATCTCAATCTCAAGGTCCTTTGGTGCAATCTCATGAAAATCAAATGAACCCTCAAATGCAGTCGATGAACATGCAACCAGTATCAACAATGCAGCAGAACATGTCAAGCTTGCAGCCAAATTCTTTGTCTGCTCTATCTGGAGTTTCTACATCACAGCAGAATGTGATGAATGTGCTGCAGCCAGCTTCCAATTTAGATTCAGGTCAAGGAAATGCAATGAGCTCATTGCAACCAGCAGGATTGGGTTCTCAACAGCATAATCCTGGGAGCACATCTCAACAGGCTAATATTTCTAATTTGTCATCGCAAAATGGGATGAGTACGTTGCAGGCAAGTATTCCCCTTCAATCAAATCCCAATCTTCTTCAACATCAGCATCTGAAGCAACAACAAGAACAGGAGATGTTGCAGAATCAACAGATCAAGCACCAGCTTCAACGTCATATGCAGATGCAGAAACAGCGGATTTTGCAACAGCAGCAAATGCACCAGCAAGCAAAGCAGCAATTGCCTTCTCAGATGCAGTCACAACAAATGCCTCAGGTACAACAGGTTAATGATGTCAATGAACATAAGATCAGACAAGGGATGGGTGTTAAGCCAGGTGTTTTTCAGCAACATCTTTCCGCAGGTCAACGCTCAGCTTATCCCCATCAACAGATGAAATCAGGAGCTTCCTTTCCTATTTCTTCTCCTCAACTGCTTCAGGCTGCCTCCCCTCAATTATCACAACATTCTTCTCCACAGGTTGATCAGCAAAATTTACCGTCCTCTCTTAAGACAGGGACCCCTTTGCAGTCTGCAAGCTCTCCTTTTGTGGTCTTATCTCCTTCTACTCCTTTGGCTCCATCCCCTATGCCCGGAGATAGTGAGAAACCTGTATCTGGTATCTCCTCTGTGTCAAATGCTGGAAACTTTGGGCAGCAACCAACAACTATTGCTCCAGCACCAGCGCCATCCCTTGCAATTGGGACTCCAGGAATATCAGCCTCTCCTTTGCTTGCAGAGTTTACTGGTTCTGATGGCGTTCTCAATAATACGTTCACTGCAGCTCCTGGAAAGCCTACTGTTACAGAGCAACCCCTTGAGCGTTTGATTAAAGCGGTTTGTCGCACCCTTTTTTTGTCATTTATGTTTTCCCAGCCCTTGTGTGAATACTACCTAAAGAGATGTGAGGAGTGTATTTGTGTTTTTTTTTTTATTATTATAAAATGAATGTACTTATGCTACAATTATATCCCCAGGTTAAATCTATGTCCCCTAAAGCGTTAACTGCATCAGTCAACGACATTGGCTCTGTTGTTAGTATGATCGACAGAATTGCAGGTTCAGCCCCAGGTAATGGATCTAGAGCTGCAGTTGGTGAGGACTTGGTAGCAATGACAAATTGTCGTCTGCAGGCAAGAAATTTTATCACTCAAGATGGAATGTCTGGGACAAGGAAAATGAGGCGCTATACAAGTGCAATGCCCTTGAATGTTGTTTCATCAGCTAGTAGCATGAGTGACAGTTTTAAGCTGTTCAGTGGTCCAGAGACATCTGATTTGGAGTCAACTGCCACATCAAGTGTAAAAAGGCCGAGAATTGAGGTATTATGTATCGTACTTTATACACAATGATAACTACAGATTCCCTCTGGTGGTCTGCTGAGAGTAGTAAATCCACATGACACTCAAAACATTGCTTGAACTGAATCTGGTCAAAACATGATGCTACAAGATTTGTTTTGTTTTCTCAAGCCTTTGTGTTAGTGCTCATTGAAAAGTTCTGAATAGCATCCTCGTGTTTTCACATTTCTTTTATGTTCAAATAATATGATACATGTTCTTACTCATTGAGCAAAAGTTTGGAATAAATCAGATAGATTGCAGTAGATTAGATATCTATCATATCATGGGAACTAGGAATCGGGAACTGCCAAATTGTCCGTAAGATCATCGCAAAGATGATTGATTAAGATTGAGAAACATGTAAAAGATGGGAAGTTGTTTTATAAAAGCATTCTGCTGGATACTGATGATGTTTCTGCTCTAGTCAAAACACAGATCTTAGAATGAGAGAGGTCCATCATCACTTGATAGGGTGTGGAAGAATAACTTTGTTAACAAGAAATGAAAAGCACAAGTTTGCATAAACATTTTTACTGTTAGCTTTCATCACGACTAAATGTTGGATGGCATGTCATTTCCACCTCACTTTTACTTGGAAATATGTGGCATATCGTTTCCACCTCACTTGTAAATATGAATTTTAACTCATGAATGGAAACATGACATTGCTCATATGTAGGCTAATCATGTCCTTTCGGAAGAGATACGTGAAATAAATCAGCGACTTATAGACACTGTGGTATCAATTAGTGAGGAAGATGCGGGTCCGACCACAGCTGTTGCGGCTGCTGAAGGTGGTGAAGGAACCATTGTCAAATGCTCTTTCAGTGCTGTAGCTCTCGGTCCTAACTTGAAGTCGCAATACGCTTCAGCACAATTGGTAGGGTTTCAGACCTAATCTGAAGTGAGATAGCATTACATAGCTGCCATTTTATTATTTATAAGCTTTATTGTTGTGCAGTCTCCAATTCAACCCCTCAGATTGCTTGTGCCTACAAATTATCCCAATTGCTCTCCCATACTGTTGGACAAGTTACCAGTTGAAGTTAGGTAAGGAAACCAACAATTGTGATCACCATTTTTTTTTATATATATAATTTTATTCCTTGTGCTAGCATTGCACTAAAACGACAATACTCTTGACAAGATCTCCCAAGTCACAGTCTCGGTCCAGTTTTCTTCCCCAACTTTTCTCCATTTTCTTGGGAGGAAAAGTTGTCTTAAGTTATGCATATGCGGCAACAAAGTCCTTACTGTTTTTGCTGTACAAATATCAAGTTATTATCTGTTGTAAGAGAAAATTCTTTGCTTCTTGAATGTTTTTGTAGTAATAAAACATTGGACCTGGTTCTCTCATTCACAGGTTAACAGGATTAGAATTTTAGAATAGACTACCAATCTTCCCATCTCTAGGAGTAAACTGTAGCTCCAAATTTTATTTGTTCATCTTTTGCATCACAACTCCATTGCTGCTAATGAAGTCGGGTGTTTTCAACAGCAAGGAGTACGAGGATCTTTCAGTAAAGGCCAAGTCAAGGTTTAACATATCTCTACGAAGCCTTTCACAACCCATGTCACTTGGGGAGATAGCAAGGACGTGGGATATTTGTGCTCGTGCAGTTATTTCCGAGCATGCACAACAGAGCGGTGGAGGTAGCTTCAGCTCGAAATACGGTACCTGGGAAAACTGCTTGAGTGCATCATGATTGCTGTTGAAGCCAGAAGAAGATTGGAAAATGCATTAGGCTGTGCCATGATGAGCAACCAAGCTGGTTTGCATTGGATTGACTAAGCTTGTAAATATTCCACCACCTGTGGATTTTGTCTATAGTCTAGATTCTAATGTTGTTTCTAGATACGATGATTACTCTTTGAATTAGGCTAAATATATTGAGCAATACCAAGATGCAAACCAGATGATTATTGCCTAATTGTCCATTGTTCGATGTGTTTGTAAGCTAACCAAGTCATTAAGCATGGCATGAGCTTGATGCCCGGTTTGCTTTTTTGGTTCTTGTACCAAGTTTCATACAAGTGCAACAATGCATTGAATTTTTTAAAAAATAAAATAATTATTTGCTAATAAAAATAAATATTTTTTAGGATAATTCATCAAAAAAAAGCTGTATTAATTTAATAAATATTATCAAGAATTTAAATAATTATATATAAAAAATCAAAATAATTATAATATATTGACTTTCTTCAACCCCTGGTCCTTTTCAAGAAAGATCTTCGGCTCTGACAAAACTACCCTCCTGAAACAAATTATTTACAAATCAGTCCACCCAAATATCACTATAAATATCCCCCTTCCAGCGTTTCTCTGCGGCTCGCCCAAGCTTGCAGAAAGTTGGCCTCTTAACAGAATTACCGAACGGTCTCTTTTCGCTTACTTCTTGGCTGAAACAATCATGTCTTCTCCTTCGAGAAACAAAACATATGCTGCGTACCGTAGACCATCACCGTCCGGTTTCGCTTCATCGACGGCTTCAAATTTCACGTCACACTCTTCTTCTCCTTCTTTAATATCACGTGCTATCTCCCCTGCACGTGCAAACTACATGAATGAGACGACGTCGTCATCTTTACGAATTTCGATCATAGATCGTCCAACATCACCAAACCGCTCTATTTCAATCAAACGACAAACGTCAAAGGGAAACGCGGTCTCGCCGTTTGGTAACAAGAAAAGAACGTGTGTTTGTTCTCCGACTAATCATCCAGGATCTTTCCGTTGCGCTTTTCATAAAGCGATGATGAAAAACAATAAGAATGACGGCAGTAACTGTGGCCGAACGGCGTCGTATCAGCATTCGAGTAGTAGTTTGAATTTTAGACGATCAGCGATGAAAAATTCGTTAGTAAGAATCGGAGGTGTTGAAGGAGAGCTGGTTAAGAGAACTTTATCAGCTTTAATTCGGCCTTCTTCTCATCAACTTCGGCGCCGCGCTGCTTTTGAGCCGAGACCTAGCCGGCTTTCTATGATGTCCACGGTTAAAGATTTGTAATTCTTCAAACTTATCTTCGGTTGGTTACAGATCGAGTGAATTATGATTTCAACAGATTTTTTTTTTTTCTGAAGCAATTTGTAAATAAGTTCCTTTTTCCTTTTTCCTTTTTTTAATATTTATTAATTTAATTAAGGATAATTTATTTTCAGTACAACACATATTTATAATTATAGAAATATATAAATATGCATTAAAAAATAAAATAATAAATAATTTATTTTATTATTTACATTCATTCAACTTTATTAAAACTCAACTACCTTAATTTACTTATCAGTAATAATGGATAAGTTATGCTAAAATTAGTTACAACTTAATTTGACTTAATTCAATTTGATTCAATTATAAATTAAATCTAATAATTAAGATTTTCAAATTTTAAATTTTAGATATTTTAATATCATATTTAAAAAATATTTAAATTAATAAATAATTTAATATATTTCTTCATACATATTACATACAAATATGATTATTAAATTTATGTACTGAGTCGTTCTTTATAAATGAGCAATACTAACTTCTCCAATAACTATTTAAATATATTATTTTATATATTTTTAATCTAAAAATTTATTTTATTATTTTTAATATGATATGACTAAAATTTAATAAAATATAATTAAGATTTAATATAGTAAGTATTTTATTAAAATGATAAACATATTATTATTTAATATAAATAAAATAAAAATAATGTTTATGAAATTGAGATGGAAATTTGTAGGGATGATGATGAGAGTAGTAGATGACAATTGAGAAAATGTTAAAATTTTGACAAGTTCATTATTTTGGGAGTTTTCCAATGTAGTTGATAAGTGCAAAATATCCACAAACATTGTTGGGCTGGGATATGGCTTCATGTGGGTAATTTCCAGCTACTTCATTCTCCTTTTTTTTTTTATTTCTACTATGTCACTTGAAATCATCATATTTTTCATAATAAATTAATAAATGATATACTAAAACTTCAAAAATACTAAATTTAAAAATATATAAAAAAACCCAAATTTATAAAGTAAATAATCTAACAAAAAATACTATAAATCAAAAAAATTATAATTATATATCAGTATTATAATGAAAAGATTTGTTATGACATTTTTTATTTGGAGTTATTAGTAAAATGATGATTACTTAATTAAATTGATTGAATCATGTAAAAATAAAATTTAAATCTATCGATTTATTAATATATCTCAATTGTATATATTTATTAATATATCTCAATTATATGTATCATTGTATTATTATCTTTATACTTGATATCTATCGTAAAGATAAACGATTTTATCTTTGAATTCTTAAAACTTCTGTTACTCCACCTTAGCTTGCAAGATAGAGAACTTCACCCGCACGGGTGTAGCCCAGTTGGTACTCGGGTGGGTGTTGAGACCTAAGAATCCACGGTTCGAGTCCTAGCAGCCGCAGTGTGGGAGTTTCGCCCTCTGGGTGGGCTCCTTGTGGGCACTAGGATCTGGATCCCCATCTAAGAGGCCGCTGGAGTACCGTGATTTACCTCCCTTACGATGCTCGTCGGGTCGGGCGGTAGGGGCCCCTGGGGTGAGGGAATCACCTTTATGAGACCTAAGGATAGAGAACTTCTTATTATTTCGGTTATGCTACCGAAGATTTTAAGAATATTAGAATCGAAAAGCGTTCATAAAAAATACTGAATTTTTATAAATTTAATAATTTTGATCAAAACTTTTAATTTCTACAATAATATCAAAGATTTTAAAATTGTTTACAATGACATCCAAATCTACACTAAAATTTTTCATGTGTTCTGAATTTTAGTTGGAAGCATAGGAATCATCATATTATTATTATTAGTGTATATACACTTCAAAAAAGTTACACACAGAAACACATTATCAATGTCCTGCACGGCAAAATGAGATCGATTCATAAACTTAAAAAAATTTCAACACAAATATTAAATCGAATTATACAAATAAATCTTTGAAATCAAAAATCGAATTAAAATTCATGTATATTTTAAATTTTATTTCTATAAATTTTAGATCAAAAGATGGTCAACCCTAAGGATACTTGGGAAAAAAAAAAAAAAGAAAGGGTGGGTGTTGAATGGGTGGGAAACATGATATGAGGCATACTCGGATGTGGTGTTGGTATCAAGAAGCCACGGTTCGAGTCTTGGCAGCCGCAGTGTGGGAGTAACGCCCTCTGGGTGGACTCCTTGTGGGCACCAAGACCTGGATCCCTGTCTAGGAGGCCGCTGGATACCATGATTTACCTTCCCTCACGATACTCGTCGGGTCGGCCGGTGGGGGCCCCTGGGGTGAGGGCATCACCTTTTGGTACCAAGATATGAGGCATCTACCCGCACGGGTGTAGCCCAGTTGGTACTCGGATGGATGTTGAGACCTAAGAATCCATGGTTCGAGTCCTGGCAGCCGCAGTGTGGGAGTTTCGCCCTCTGGGTGGGTTCCTTGTGGGCACTAGGATCTAGACCCCCATCTAGGAGGCCGCTGGAGTACCGTGATTTACCTCCCTTACGATGCTCGTTGGGTCGGGCGGTAGGGGCCCTTGGGGTGAGGGAATCACCTCTTGAGACCTAAGATACGAGGCATCTCTTAGATTATGATATGATCTGAGTTCTGACAAACCTGACACTTGGGTTTCAAGCATCTCGTCATGCATTGAATCAGACCCATTTAGATTTTCAATTGTGAACCAATTAAAACCCTAATTTGTTATTTTAAAAAGCTGTCGGTTCATGTGTTAGCTCATAATATTTAAAAGGGGATCATGCTCGAGTAAGATTGTTCTTCAAGGTTTCAAAAATGTTTTTTTTTTAATTTATTGATTTAATTGATTTTTAAAAAACCTTTTATTTAATATATTTTTTAAAAAAAAAGACATTAACTTATCTATTTTCTTTCAAAAATAATAAATATTTTAATCAGCTGTATTATAAAATGATATAAAATATATATGAAAAGTCGAAATTTTAAAAAATGTTAAATTCGAAAATGCTCCTTAAAAATGTCAAAAATAAAAAAATATATTATAAATGTCAATTTTTCAAAAAAATGTAAAATAATAATTTTTAAAAATTTTAATACAGCTTTAACATGAAAAGCTTTTATTTTTCTGAGTAAAATTATTATTTTTATAAAATTTTTAAAATAATTTATTTTTTTTGTGATTATTGCAATGAAAATAAAAACAAAATTTTGGGTGGAAGATTGTTGGCCCAGAACAAGTCACGGTCTTAAATTGGTACAGCCCGAATGGTTTGCGGATAAACTTTTGGCGGATCCGGTTGTGGGTTTGTTGTTGCGTTATGCCGATCTCCGGCTCGCCGGCGATTAACTTTGCCACCTGTTCGTCGGGACTTGTATGAATTAAATCCATTCAAGTATCATTTATTTATAATTAATTTTATTTTATAATAATATTATATGATTTTTATATTTTTATAAAATAATAATATTTCATGTTAAAATCTATTTTAAATGTGTATTAAACATTCTTAAAGTTTATATAAAACAAATACTAAGCCTTAAAAAAATGTTATTTTTAAAATATTTATTTAAAAAATTGAACTTTCTGAATTATTCTATTATAGATATTTTTGAAATTTTTTAATTAAATTATTTCATATATTACAAGCTTATAAAAGTTTGATAAAATTTTAATAAGTTTAATAAATATAAATATTATTATTTTATTTTTTAAAAAGTAAAAAAATTTTATAATTAAAATTATAATCAATTATAAAAATTATAATTTTTCATTAATTAAATTTAGAAATATATTTTCATGATTATCAAATTATAGATATATAAATTATGAATTAAATTAATGAATTAAATTATGATTTATCAATAAATTTAAATATTTATTTAAAATAAATTTATTTATTAAATAAATTTTATCAAAATTAAATTACAAATAAGTAAAATTTATTATTTAAGTCCATACATATTTTGGGTGTAATATATTTTTATAGGAAATAATGTAGTATATATAAAAAAAATGAAAAAATGGTATTTTTGAAAATAAAAAATAAAAAATAATTTTAAAAAGGAAAAAAGTTAAAAATCCAAATTTACAAATACTGCATGCGTCTTGTATTTTTAAAATGGTATTGTTGTTGTTCTTAAGAATGGGAATGATATTTAAATTCAAAATTACGAGGGATTCGGATGCCTTGGCATGGCCGGAGGAAAGTACAACACGTACGGATGTTTCAGTTTCGGCCTGGAAACCCCCTCATTTTGCTTTTTATTTCAATATATTTCTACAAATATTGTAATTTTTCTTAGAAAAATTATATAATGACAAATTTAATGATGAATCAAATATAATATGGTTAATTGATATTTTATTTGATTAGTTAATCAATTAATTAATTTAATGAAATCTTTTAATTATAAAATTTTCCCTCTGTGTATCATTTACACCTCATCTTCCAGTATCATATAGCAAGCAGGAATTATGGCTGAATGTGTGATTGTTTCTGTTGCAGATAGGCAGAGCCTCTGCTTTCAGAATTCATAGAAACTGGAACGGAAAAATCTGTTTCCTGGAGCATTACAAACAAGCCCTTTTCTGAAGAATGCATGATCCTACTTTCCTTCCTTCCTGGAAACTCTTCCAGGTTCAATCTCGTGTCTGCCATGGCTTCATTCAGTTCCAGAAAAAAATTATATTAGAATCATCTGACTGCCATTTCTGCACACTTCTCTAGCAACCCATCAATGAATCAATCAGAATTTTAGTGGTGAATTTATTATGTGTCATTCAATTCCAGGGAATTGAGTTCTGCCAGGACAAGCATGTGCTCCCACCCATACCCTTCAATCCACACTAACATTATGATCTTAAATGAAGTTTATCTAACAACATCCCCTTTAATTTTTTATTTTCTTACTCAAATTTACTTCTTAATTTTGTTAAAAATAAATGCAAAATCATGAAGTTGAGTTAAGTCTCAAATCTTACAATGAAAAGTATATTTTTTAACTATATATGAATTTTCCAGTATTCGAACAGACTCGAACAGATAACTCTATCTCCAAACAGGAAACTAAATACTACTAGTTGATGCCTTCTTTTCTGCAGAAGATGAAACTGGAAAGTAAAACAACAAACAGGACTCTCTGGTGGAGGAACCCTAAAACCCATCTCTCACCATTAAAATTGTAAAGACAAAAAAAGAGATAAAGAGAAACAAAAATAAAAACTAGAGCACAATTCAAGTTGGTTTCAGATTCTGAAACATGGTCTCCCACCTGATTTCCTGAACACCAGTTGACCAATACCCATCATCATCTTCATCATCACCACCGCCATCAATATGCTGTTCTTCTTTGTTAAGATCATAAACCAAAGGACTTGAAAAACCATCCAATTTAGGACTTTTTCTTCCATTTGTAAGCAACAAAGTCTTGCCCTGTTGACCACCCATCAGTAACTTGTTGTTCCTCTTCATCATGGCTGCTCTCCATCTGTCTCCATAACCAAGTTGAGGCCTGTTTGGAACAAGAACAAGAGCTTTGTTCTTGTCATGGTGAATGAATGCCTTTATATGGTTGGATAAGCTTCTCTTGGTTCTCTTGATTGCAACAACAAATCTAGCAATGGCATGCTGGGAAGAGGTCAATCCTTTCTCCTTCCTTGCAAGCTTGAGGATCTCTAGCCTATGTTTGGCAATCGATATCCCTATGCTTTGAAGAAATTCATGGTTGAAGTACGCTATATCATCTTCTTCAAGCTCATTGTGGGCAAAAGAGAGGCCATACTCATACACAAGAGAAGGCTCAAGACCAGTTTTTGATAGCCAAGAAAACCAATCCATTGTCTTCGTTTGAGCTCGTAAACCGGTGAAAATCCAAAAGAAATTGATGTATTTAAGGTGGGGATAAGCCGTGTCGTCTCTACAAGCTCACTTTATCTGAGCTCATACCAGGAATCGACCATAAGAATACAAAATCTTAACTATAAACATACCGTTAAATAAAAAAATATTATATTAATTAAAATTAATAATATATTTGAAATCCCATTGCCAGCAATCACGGCTTTGGAAATCAGTGAATTGGTAGGGACCTTTTCATTTGTGTTTTTCTATTCGAAAAGGTCCACATTTTGGACTCATTTTTCAAATTTTCCCAACTCCTTAAACTTAGTTTTGTTTTTTATTATTTATTCTTTCGATCATTTTTATAAAAAAAATGACTAAAATAAAATAATTATAAATATAAAAAATAAATTTAACAAACATAATTAATTAATGTACTGTTGACTTTATAAAGTAATATCCGAAAATGAAATAAAAATTAAAACTAAACTGATATTTTTAAAATATAAAGTTTATTAATAGCAAAAAAAGTATATAATAATCTACATATAATCCAGCGGTAAAATCGATATTAATATGAAACTGAAAGGAGACTTCATAAAGTACACTTTGGCGGTCCATGGGGGCATTGTGTACCGTTGGATTGAAGTGCCCAAGATTGACTCCAAATCAAACGAACACCAATAGAAAGGCATGTGGCTAGCTTTTATGGGGGGTTATTAATTTGTTTAAATTATATTTTCTTCAAAAATACAAAAAAAAAAAAAAGGGCGGCTTCCAAAATTAAATAAGACAAAAACATAATTCAATACACAATATTTTAAAATAGATATTAATGCATGTAAAAAATTATAAAATTATAAATGCTATGACTTTTCATGTCATGGATTCAAATTCCACCAATCAGATTAATATGATTTTGATGAAATTTTCAAAACTTAAAGTCAATATTAATAGTAAAAAAATAATAAAAAATAATAAAATTTTAATTATATTCCAATTAAATTAAGAATCTAATTATTAACCAATTATAATTTTATCATTCTTAATTGTCTCATTTATGAGTAATTTAATTTTAGTACAGAAAACATCAATTAGGGAAATTTTTTAAAAAAATATAAAAACTATATTATATGAATTTATGAATTCAAAGTTATTAGTTTACTTAATTATCAATTTTAAAAAAGAAATGGGAGGTTGAGAGTCAAGCTTAGACTTATATTTGAAATTAATTAAGTTAGTTTTATTAATTGATGGTGGTCTGCCATTACTAACTAATCACTTTTATTTTACATAATTACATGTAATTTATATTATCTTAGCGACTAATTAAATTAAAATTAAAATTAAGAGTGGTTGCTAATTAAATTGGACCATGCAGGTAGGTCAAAAGTCAGATTTAACCCCAATTAAAAATCTAATGGATTAAATTAAATAATTGAAAATCAAGTCAAAAAGTCAAATTAAAATTATCATAATTTTTATTTAATTTTAAAAGTAAAAAAAATTAATTTTAAAAATCAAAATAATTTAATTGATCATTCATAAGTGAGAAAAGATTCAAGATTTGAACGTAGATACTCGTTTAAGATTTCTTTAATTTCTAAAAACATGATTACATTTATCATGTAATTTATCGATCTTAAATTATTTATATGTAGGGAGTAATTAAAAAAAACAGGAACATGGGAAGTATGACCCATGGGATCACATGAAAAATGAAAAAGTAGGAAGTAATGGGTGGAACACTACATTTTGTCTGAAAAATGCACAAGCAAGAATAGTCATGGTATTGGAAGCTAGTCCACAACCCATCACATGCCCTATCTATCTATCTATCTATCTATCCCAATCTCAACGTTTCCCATTTGGTAGGGTTCACGGGCTATGTTTCCCTTCGATAATGTTAAATAAATACAATACAATAATAATCCATTAATACCATGTCATCCACTTTTTTTTTTATTTAAAATCATTATTATTCCTTTTTCTTTGATTCGAGTCGATTTATTTTAATTTCTTTTTATGAATTATGAGATTAAAGAAAATTAGTTGATTTTCTTTTCTTTCTTATTTACTGATCCGTCAACCCAATGCACTACATACAAAAATCAAAATAACTTCTCTTACCTACTTTTTCAAAAATCACAACCCACAAGATACGACGAGGGTAAAAATATCACACCTTCCATGCTCTCTCCATCATAAAAGAAATAGAGGTTCTTAGCCCTTGTCCATGGAATGGAATAGGGTCAGCTTCTAAAACGTGTTGCTTCAATTCGAACACCTATATATAGCTCAGCAATAAAGGTTTGGAACGGATGGTACTAGATTGCGGGTTCGAGTGGTGGGGAGCATCTTGGTTTATAAGTCACTAGGGGGAAGGGAGGAGCAACAAGATTTGTAAGCCCTGCTGGATTTTACGTCGGGAGCCAATACTCTCACGTTGACTGAGATCAGATCCAGATTTACTCACCTATGGTCCTTGGGATTGAGTCATAGGTTCAGGATTAGGAGATCGTAAGCACCGACATATTGATTATCAAAAAAACATATATATATATATATATATATATATAACCTACGACTTATAACTCTACTTAATGAATGATTAGATGTGATTTTATGATTTTCTTTTTGTGGTCCCATTCACTTAAAGTATTGAGTATTGTTTGTTTCTCTTTTTTTTTAAAAAAGAAATTTCATCCCAATGTTTAAAGAATCGATAGGACACATTTTCATGGTTTGTATTTGTATTAGAAATCAAAATCAAATGAATTTTTACCCCTTTGTTTCATATAGGATTTTTGTTCTCATACAAAATTCCATGAATCATCAAGTTTTTGAATGCAAATTACTCCAGAAACCTTTTGATGGAGGGCACATATGCCTAAGTGTCACATAACCATGGTCAAAGGTAGAGGAAGGAGTTTTTCTTATATTCTCGAAGGTTAGTATAATCATTTTCTATATATTTTTTATTTATCAAAATTTGGGATGTAATATGAAAAATAATTTGACATAAGATCAACTATATTTTTATACTTTTTAAAGAGGAGTGACTAATTAATTTTATGTGTCATCCCGAAAATGTATCATAGAATAAGCCTCGATTGAGCCTATCCTCGATATAAGTTTATGTAGGATTATTTCTTCTGTATACACATAAATTACGAGGATTAAATTTATGTATAGATTATTTTTATTGAATAAAAGAAGTTATTATTTTAATTCAACCCTCATGTCTTCTCGCATTCACCCGTACTCTAGCGAGTGATGCTCATATGTTGCTTACGATTGTGATTACTTTACTATATTTGTTGTTTATAGATGTATCATACATGCCCGTTTTCCTTATATAGCAGGTTAACAGATTGGTTGGTTTATTGAAACAGCGTTCAAAACAAACGTCACATAATAAGCAGAGGAAGAATATTGAGTTATATTTGTGACAACCGACACACAACCATTTCTATACGGGAAGGATGCATGTGTTCAACGAATGCTAACCTATTAAATAAAAAAAGAAAAATAAAAAAAAATAATCTCATATTGATTTGTAAGAATGATATACATGTTTCTATAATAGTTACGGACACTAAAATTGGCTTTTGTTTGTTTGTAAATACGATCAACATTAAATTATAGTTAAGTTAGTTTTAACTTTACTTTTAATAGTACTTCATTATCATTAATAATATAAAAAATTACTTTTAAGAAATTAAAATGAAATGAATTTGTTTTTTTTTTATATTCTTCTGCATCATAACATAAAAAACAATCACAATTATCAACTTAATTAGATTACAATATTTAATCTAAACTTTTAGAAATATTAATAAAAATAAATTTTATTTACCATGAAAGTTGTTCATAGGAAAAGAATAAAAAGACATAAGTAAAATAGGTGTCAGATATAAACTATGAAACAAAAGATAAATGCACTGCAATATAAAATAAAATGAAAATAAGCATTACATTAAAATATAAATAATTAAATCATAAAATCTTTAATCTATAATCATATGATAATCATTCAAATTTAGATAAAGTTTTAACATTTAACTTTGATTATTTTAATTACAATCAAATTTTAATCATTCTAATAAAAATATATATAGATTTATAAAATCATATTTTTATTGATACAAATATAAACTTATTATAATTCTTTAAAGAAAATAATAAAACTACGATGGAAAAAAAGAATATGAAAAGATATTTAATGTACTTACAAAAGAGTATTTAAATGGAAGGGTAGTGTCATGAGAACTAAATATCCCACATCGGAAAGATACAAGAAAGGTCTTGGGTTTATAAGGAGGAGTGATGCACATCCTAATTGGTATGTTTTTTGTGAAGAGGATAATGACTCCACACGTGACAATGGATTTAGAAAGAGAGGAGAAAGTAAGTACAATCATGAGGGAGAGAATTTAGAATGTAAAATAATTTTAAAAAAATTTATACAACAATAATTTTTATTATGATAACTTTATAATAAATATTTATACATTATTTTTATGATAATTTTAAAAATTCATTTTCATGAATTTTCTTTTTATTTTTAACATTTTCCAGAATTCCTCAAATTTTTATATAAACATAATTTATATCATTCAGAAGTATAATTAATTTCTCATGCTCGACGACATAAAACAATCACAGTTCAAAAATGTCATTCAAACCAGTGGCACATCTTGTAAATTACTAGTTTCCTTCGCTTAATTACAGCTGATATATATTTCTCTTTCATCACTCGATTGCCGAAGACGAAAACCAAACTCAGCATCTCGCTCGCAGATAGGGATTCGATCAGCTGGAGCTTAAGCAATCACCGATCTACAAAAAAGGTAAGTTTCATGATCCTGCTATTGCCATTTCGATTTTTCATTCTTAATTTCAGACTCCGTATATTACTTAGATCCGATTGAAATATACAGTGATTGGACATTGTTATATCAATTTCTGCTCTTTAATCACCATAATGGACGCTTGAAACTGATATTCAATCAATGCCTTGCGTCTAATTTTCAGCATTCATGACTATTCCCAATTTGTTCCTTTTTTTTTTTCAAGTTTTTGACATTTAATTGATTTCTAAAATTACGTTTGCTTTTTATCTGGTGCCAGGAGAAATTCAATCATAAAACAGATATAAAGATATTTAAGAGATGACTAATTAAATTTTGTTAAGATAATATTATGAATTACACTTGGTCAAATAGCATTAATTACTAAAAAAATTGCAATATATCGTATGGATTATTGGGTTTTGTATAGTATGAAATTGAATATTGTATTGTCATCGGAAATAGAAAGAGATTGTTGGGTAGTTGAATGATATTAAGATATTTTGATTCAAGTCCAAGAATCTGATACCAAAGTTCAACAATTCAGAACAAACAGATGGAACGTTCGGATTTTCACAGCTGTTTAAATTTGGAATCTTTTCAAATTTTTCAAAAATAAATTAAATTTTATTATTTTTTGGAAAATTATAAAAACGCTGATTCTTTTAAAAAATAATTATTTTTAAAGAAAACAAAAAATTATATAATATTATTATATATTAGGAGTATTTTCAAAAAATTATATAATAAATGTCAAATAACTAATCCCTGTATATAATGAAAAAAAATTCAGCTTTATTATTGGCATACACCATCAAATTATTATAAAATATTAAGTTTTAATAATTAATTTATTTAAATTTAAACTAGATATAATTTTTATGATAGTAATAAAATTTATTTAATATCAACAACTTCATACATAAATTAAATACAAATTGAATATATAAGATATTTAAAGAAAATCTAACATATTTATTCATTAAATTAGTTTTTATTTGATTTTTAGATTATTTAGTTTCGATTTCGATTTTCAATTTTTAATTCAATTAGAGATATTTAATAATTGAATTGAATCGAATAAACTAAAAATAGAATATAAAAATAATATTTTATACCAATATTCAAAATTACATCATTTTATATTAGTTATTTTGATTTTAATTAATATATTCAATTTATTCACTTTAATTTTTTATTTATGAAATTGATTTTTATGTTATTTAATATGATTTATTTGATTTTTAATAATTTTGAATTTACATTGATATTTTATTTAAATAATTTAATTTAAAATGTCCATTAAAGTCGGTCCAAAAATAGAATTATTACCTCTAATACGTTGGGTGAAAAAGAAACCAAAAACCATGATAAAAAGAAATAAATTTAGTGAAATCCTAAAAACGAAAGAAGTCGCACTAAAAAAATGATATAACGTATGAATCTGTGAGTATTAAAATCAAATATAATCAGAGATATATATAAATAGATTTGACAGATTAGGGTACAGTCCAATAATAATGAATAGTGTCCTTAATGGCAACAACAACTTTTATGAAAGAATGGGAAAAGGCACCACCCTATTAATGTCATGTGCACTAACTTTAATTTTTTTTAATTTACTAAAATTAATTAATTAAAATTCCGATCTAATTGTCCCCACAGCCCAACATTATGTTAGGAATTATGTCCTGTCATGTCACTTATTAAAGATCGTACTGACCCGATTTTTTCACGATATTTCCTTCTAATATCACGACAAAAACGTAGGTGATAAATTGAGAAAATCGCCTCCTTGTTGATATCTTCGATGCCAAATTTATACGAGGACGTGGTTTTGATTTGGCCATATAATAATAATAATAATCTAACAATTATGGAAAGGTCAAATTAAAAATAGGAATTGCGTGATGATGCCATTTATTAGATTCCGGATTTAATAATTTATAGTAAGTCACGAAAGGTGGATGCTTTATTAAACAAATTTAAAAATTCAGTGGGGTTAAATTATCATTATTTAATTTTTTTTTAATAATCATTTGCTATTTTAATATCTGATATTATTTTAATGATTATTAGTGATAGGAATATAATTATTTTTATAAAGTTCAACTATTTAATAAAATTAATGTTATGAATTAGAAAATAAGATCAAACAATAAAATCAAACAAAAATCACAACATAATTTCAGATCTTAAAGTATAATATTATGAATTTGAAATATTTAGGAACTAAAAATCATAAAAATGATGTTTAATCAAATTGAATAGCGTCTAATCAATTACCAAATAAATCTCATTTTGAAACTAAAAATAATGATTTTCA
>CANYBF012655851.1:0-17163 GCA_948192965.1 Dalechampia spathulata | reverse complement strand
TATACGTTAAGATGCTTATTTGATGCATTCATTTATTAGCGCCACTGAGTTTTACTCAGCATTTGTCATTTGATGAACGCAGGTCCAAGCACATCAGAAGCTAGACGGGGTTAGCGTTAGTTGTCAGCAGTGCAGTATACGACTTCGGTGATTCTTGCGAGGGTTGCAATTCGGGGACTTAGTTAGGTGGACTCCTGCAGGCATTGTATATATTGCTTATGCTCTTTTCATGTTTAGCAGTAACATTAGGTTGCATTGCTTTGACTACGACTACTTGCTGATGCCAATGGGCATAACTATCATCTTAGTAGTATGTGTAACTCGTTGTGTGTAACAGATGCTTTGGTGTTGTTCCTTATCTTTTAAGGTGATTATCAGAAGTACGTTTTATAAAAAAAATTGGTAGCATGCTTGTTATAATTGTGGTAATAAAGGTTTAGTAATTACTTTCCCTTGTAATGAAATTTTGGAGCTCGACGGAGGGGTTTCAAGGTTTCATTACGGGACATGTCTCCACTTGGAGGTGTGACATACATGTATTTACATTATATTTTATAAAACTTAATTTTTGATATATAAGGTTTACTAAAAAGAAATGATTGGGATATAGAACGTATACAAAACATAGAATGTAAAATATCAAATATACAAATAATTTAAAAAGGATATAAAAGGTTTACAAGAATGATATAAAAGGTTTACAATAATCATATTGAAAAGTTATGAAAAATAATGAAAATATGTATAATTATTTAAATTAGAAAATATTTGACATAAATATGTATGATTACATTACTTTTAAACCATTAAAACTGTAGACTAACAATATAAATTATTCAATCATAATAAATCTAAATCTAATCAAGGAGTGTGTAGCTAATATCCATTACATCTAAGCAAAGGTTTTAAAGAATGATCCAGGCCAAACATTTAGCTTAATGGTTCTTGTGTAAAGTGCCACATAGAGTCAAATTTGAGAAGATTCTTATAACCTAAGGAAGGTCTATACATATCATAATTAATTACTTTTGGTAATTTTAAAGTGACAAAAGGCATTTCAAATTCAGTACTCATCTCCTTAAACATAACTTTTCCGAATTCCAGTAGCTTAGAAACCTAAAATAGATCAATAGCAGAAGCATTGACATCTCAATAAAGCTGAAAAATAGTATAATTTTCCATCTGTGTATCCAATACCTTGGCATTGAATGTTTATATTAAATTCATACATAAGAATTCATTTGTGGATGAAGAATGACTTATATACCCTAGTATGGAAGGGATCTAGTTGGCCAATACTGTAAAGGGTAACAATAACAACAGTTTTTCCAGCACTATTTTGATGAACCAAGTGAAGTTCTAGATCATACCTAATTGTAAATAAAAAAGGAGAAGATTATACTCAAAGGTTAAGGAATTTATAATGGAGATTAATAAACAGAAACAAATACAACTTGTTGCCATCAATTGCAAATTCTGATAATATATGCCAATGACAGGCTTTGAGCATAAAGTTGATTTCATCAATCTGAATGTCCTTACATTGGTAATCCAATCAACCTAGATGTCATGACCTCTAATCTGGAGAGTAGTGGCATCTGGCTGGTATCCTAAAAAAGGCTTATGGATCATTGAGGTCAATCAATACCTGAAGTTTTCTGAACCCGCAAGCTTCCCATTCAAGAATTGAAAATTTATAAAACTGGAATCTAATTCAAGAATTGAAAATAAAAAAGAAGAAAATGAAAAGAAAGAAAGAAGATTATGGATGTAGGAAAAAAGAAAATGAAAAAGAGAGAAGATTATAGATCTAAGAAAGAAGAAAATGAAAAAGAAAAAAATTATAAATATAAGAAAGAAGAAAATGAAAAAGAAGAAAGAAATGTGAGATAGAATAAGAAAAAAGAGAAGGAAATAAAAAAATAAGTGTAAAAATGTATTTTATCTAAAATTAGATAAATATAAAAAATAAGTTTTTGAGCTGAAATTTTTAAAAACCTTAATTTAAAACTTAGGTATTTTGTAATTAAACCCTAATATCACTTTTTTTATACCTCTTAAAAATTGATATTAATTTGAATTTCAATTTAAATTTATATCATTTTTTATTGTGCAAATACTATTGTATCCCTTTTAATTTTATGTTTTCTATTTTCTCCTCCTCCTCTTCCTCCTCTCTCTTCTTGATTATTTTCAAATGATTTTCATTATTATTGTTTTTTTCTTTAATTCTTCCTACTTTCAATTTTTTATTTATATTTTTATTGATTATTTATTATGTATATGTTGATTTTATTTTTTAAAATAAATATATATATACAAATATATTTATTTACTAGTATATATAAATATATTTATTTTCTAGTATATATATATATATATATATATATATATATATTATATAATATGTTATATAGCAAAAACATATTCATATATGATATAAACATATTTACTAATATATATCACAATATATATTAATAAATAATATATATATATATATATATATATATATATATATATATATATATACCAATATATAGTATACATTTAATCATCAATATATATCATATGCTAGAATGATATAGTATATATTTATTTTCAAATATTTATCATGAAATAAAATTAAAAAAATATAACAAATCTAATAAGGAACACTATAAAAAAATGGAAAAATACAATTAAATTATATAATAAATAATTAAAAAACTAAATAACTAATTAATTAATGAAAATAGAAAACAAAAAGAATGAAAAAGAAAAAAAAATAAAGAAGAAGAATAAGGAAACAAGAATAAAAAGAAGTTAAAGAAGTAGAAGAAGAACCTGGAGTTAAAAGAAGAAAAAGCTAGAAAATGAAAAGAATAAAAAGAAGAAAGAATAAAATTTAAAAATAAGAAGAAAAAAATTATAGGAAAAAAGCAAAATTAAAAGAAGAAAAAGGAAAAAAGAGAATTAGAAATAATTAGATTTAATTTTACCAATGAAATATAAATTTTAAAAAATGACAAAATAATGTTTTAAAAATAATGAGATTGTTACCAATTAAAATTGATATTTTTTAAAATCACAATTATAATATAATAAACTATAATTTTATCATAATTAAAAACGAAATGTAACCGATTGAACCTTAATATTTTAACACTTCAACCTCATCTAAAACAGCACTTGATCCATTCAGGTTGGGTCAAAACAAGCACCCAATAGATCATGCTAAATTCCGATAGAAAACTTATTTTCTTAAATCATTTATGTTTTATTTATTTCAATATTTTTACTTATATATTGAATTCCATTTAACTATCTATGACTCCATTCTATATGCTCAAAATAGCAACGTCATATAAATATATCATCATTCTTTTGTAAGAGGTGTAATAGAATAACTTCTTTGAAAAGGAATGATGATGGTTTTATATGATCCATAATAAATCTCATTCTGATGTATGGCTATGGCTCTGGTACAGAGATTGTTGGTAGAAGCTGCACAGACCGTAAAGTTATTGTAATCCTGTCCATTAACATAGTTTTTAAAGAACAGTTAAAATCATAGAAAGAAGACGAACTTCGCATGCATGGAGCCCATACATTTGGAAAGTTGAGCAAGTATAATAGCATTGTTTGTTCAAGTGCATAGGAATTTGGATGTACTGCATTACAATTCATAGAACTAAAACAGCACTACACCAAATATTATTACAATAAGAAATTCCTAAAGACAACTATCAAATACAATACAAAGGGCAGCAAATTCACAATGCGATTCATAAACAAAAACATCGATGCCAGAGAATGACACAGAACATTAACAACAAACCCAATAGGCAAAACTTGAAAGGTGAACTTTGATGAAGTCCAACAACGAAACGTCACAAGAGACTTGATGAAAAGAAAAGGGAATGAAGAAAGGGATATAAAATTCACAAGAGACGGGCAATCTAGGTTAACATATATAGTAATAAGATATTCCCTTTCCCAATTTAAAACAAAAAAGAAAAAAAAAAAGAAAATTACAGTGAGATTAGCGTAAACCAGTGTAATCTGTGCAGCAGTGGCATCAGACAAATGTGTTTGATTCCAAAATCCATGGGGACGATCCTCAGCTGCCTACGGTACCTAAATGAATGCGCCTGCAATAGAAAGAGCATCAAAGATCCTCCTCCCGTTTATAAGCATTTTTGCTGATGCCATGCATTTGACATTCATCATCAATCACTTTGTAGGCAGTATAGCTGACGGATATTGCCTGAAGCTGCAGAAATCAGTAAATAAGTAGCCGTCAGTTAACTCATTTATCAAATTCTTATTCACAAGGTGCCAAAGGTTACAGCTTGGCAGCTTCCACTGCCTGTTTAAGGTTGAACCGTCAAAATCAATGGCAGACTCAAAAAGAAAAAGAAAAAGAAAAACTACCTACAGATACTTTACTCCAATCATTCCAGATAACATCTTAACTTACATAGTCGGAAACCTGAAGCAACAAAGCTGTTTCCAAAAAACATATGTAGGAAAAAGGCCTTTTGAAGCAGCCTAATGCAAATTGAACTCAAAATGGAATGCACTTAAGATAACAAAGAGGGATGGAAGGATGGATGGAAGAACTATATATCATGTATCCTGAAATTTTACTAAATCCATGCAGGTCAAAAGGCATATACGAATCTAATTTTTATTAATATCCTCAGCAAAGTTTCCCTAATCAAGATAGTAATTGAGATCACTCAGACCCTCTTTCATATTATCAAATAATGATGCAATGAGAAGAATGGTGAATGTATAGTGTACAGCTCAACTGAGTTTTAGCCTTAAGTTAACTGGACTCAGCTAGATGGCTTCTCTTTTTCCACTCTATCCAGTTTTGACAGGGGATTTCTTTCAAGACCTAAGGTAGCCAAATCTGATCGAAAAGCCTTCCTGAAGTGCGTTCAGGTTTAACTCCTTTTCTTCAATCACTTAATGTAATGCTCTCCACTTTTTTTGATTAGCATGTCCAAAGAGCTATGACTCAACAGGACCAAGCCAACTCAACCTCCATTCTATGAATTTATGATGCATGCTACCCTACAATCATTTCTAACTTCATATATAGTAGCATGTCCACAAATTCATCGTCACTAACATTTCAACAATGCTCATTTTTTAATCATGTGCTCATTTTTTAATCATGTTGCATCTTCATTGTCCAACACTCATCATTGAAATTATTGTAACTAAGATTTGCCTCTCAGCTTATTGTGATTGTGAGGGATCATATAAGACAATTGAGGCATTTTGTCAATTTCACTCTACCTCCTTGGATCTTACAGCCAAATTGAATATTAGGAGAAACCACCACTCTATCTTAACTAACTTATGCGGGTAGAACAATATCATGAGATACAATCAAGAAATATAGGATTCTAACCATGATGGCTTCAATATATTAACCAAAGTACCATCTTCCAGAGGCTTTAAAGTTGTATTCTACTTTGCATACACTGCGTAGCTAGTTATCAGTGAAAACAGAAGTTGAGGAAATTGGGCGGCAAACCATAAGGACAGGAAACAAGTCACAAATTGATTATATTGATGCTGATAATTCGATAAAAGGTGCTAAAGCAATGTATTATTAAAACCACATTTGCCACTATATCATATGCATAAGATGGCATTTAATAAAACTAAAAGTTAAATGCTGAAAACTAAAGTGTTGAATTTTAAATGTTCAACATTAAGTACTAAAACTTTAAGCACTAAATGTATAAATTGCTTGATAAATTTAATTACTAAAGATTATAAAATTTATTGATTTTATATATTTAATCTTGAAGAGACTTTAAATTTTAGTTATTATAATTACTTAATGATATAAAAGAGTTTTTATAAAATTTTTAAGTGCTAGTTTGACCTAACTGAATAAATTAAGTTGACCTAAATTGTATTATCACACACCCCTAAATTGAAAGGTATAGAAAGGTTGATGAAAATTACCATATAACCAGTCCTTGAATAAAAGATGCAGCGCAGCCGACAATTCCCGTTTCCGGTTGTCTTCAAGAGGAGCTTCCCTCAATAATTGCTTTATCTCCCCCAAATTCTTTTGCTGGTCACAGAAATCAAAACACAACAACAATACTAATAACTAAAAGGTTTATCTTGAAACATAAAGAAACTGCAAAAACATATCAGTAACATAAAAAAGAAAGATTCATGTACTGGATGCACCATAAGGTTAGACAAATATATAGATCTTGCATGCACATACATTTCTTTCCTGAGATGACATGTAAGCTTCTGGTAGTGGAAATGGGTTATCTTTTGTTGACCCAGGAGATTCACCACCAAACCAATTTGGAATCTGTTTGCATCAAAAAGTGGAAACCAATTTAACTATTTGAGATAATAGCTTAACAGGAAAGAAAACATGATAAATAATATTACCCCTCTCCAAGAAACATAAAAAAATAAATGAAAAATAAAAATGCAGGAAATAAATTGAGTAAGGATGGCTAAAGTAAGGAATATTCGAAATAAAAAAAACTATCATGTAATGAAAACAAACACACTCACTTGAAAGGTGACCTCAATGTGCAAAGTCGAGTATCTGCCCAGGCACTAAGGGAAACCTTAGGGCAATTGGTGATGTGCAAAAAAGGCACACCTTACTAATACCAGGTCTAATTGTTATTATGAAGTTTAGATTGCACAAGAGTCATTGATTATGAAGTGAAAATAACATGCACCTTGAGCCACCTAGCCTAAATCACCAGAAGAGGGGAGGGGAGGGGAGGGGGAGGAGCTGACATGATTTCTTTATAAATTACAGATGATAGTTGTGAATGGCCAATGAACGGTTGTATGGAACATTTTTAAAGTGGAAGATTCAACTGACAATGATTAAAATTCAAAAAAGGAGGCTGACATGAGTTCTTTATAGTTTACAGATGATAGTTATGAATGGATGATGAACAGTTGGATGGAACATTTTTAATGAAAAAGATTGTTTTCTGATGATGATTCATTGACATGGTTTGTGGTTGCTAAAGCTACTTGAATCGAGGAATACGCCTATAAAATGTTGGATCTACATCTACACCAAATGTTAGTTTTTGACAAGTAGAAAAGACAAAAGCATCTTCTCAAAAGAGGGCCCATGCTCCCTTACTGCATAGAGATGAAGAGAATCACTTTGAAGCAGGAATGTGCAAGCATTAAATGGTCTATAATCGGACCAAACCAAAACCAGCAGTTTGGTTTTAAAATTTTGATTTGGTTATCGGTTTTGATTTACATAAATTTTGGTTCAATCAGTAGAAATCAAGCCAAATCAAAATTTATTTAACTTTTATAATATAATCTAGATTCCAGTATTTTACAAAATATTTTATATTATTCAATAAATTTGGACTTTTACGAATCATGTGCAGACTAAAATATAAGTTTACTGTCAAAATATTTTTAATAATTTGAAACCATTATTTTAAATATAAAAACAAAACAAATTCAAAATAAAAACTAAAAACTAAATCACGTTAAATTGGTTTTGCTCAGTTTGAGTATATTTTAATTCAGTTATTATTTGTGATTTTTACGTTTTTTGGTGCTTCTTTTGTTTCACTTATGCAAACTCCTATTTCTATTTGAAGATGAGGAAGAGAATGCATCAACAAGATTATGATACTGAGCAACATGATGATGTGTAGAAGATGCTTTAAAAATTACGTTATCTAGTGAGACAACAATTATGGACTTCAGTCTCTTAAACTTGTTTTCTTTTAGTTTATATTGAATTTAGAAAATGGTTAGCTGAAGTTTATTACAAACGTTTATCATACATTTACATGAGTTTGTGCTCTTAATATTACTGGCTTTATCATATTCTTTCAGCGCCTTACTTCTACAAAGCGCCTGCCTATGCCTTGTTCCTAGGCTCAAATACCCAGTAGCAGCTTAATGTACCAGGCACCATTGGTAACTTGGCTAACAAAAATAATAGACCATTTTGCACAAATTATAACAGTTAAACAACACATACCAGGAAGTTGGTGAATTGATCAGAGTCCAGCCGTGTAGCTGACTCGGCTTGAACATCAGATACCCCAGCAGGATGAGATAATGAATCATGAGGGTCAACCACTCCCAAGGCCAATGGATCATCCCATCTATTGATAGTTGCTTCGATCCCTGCATCAGCCATGTGCTCCTCCAGCTCCGAGTAATATGTGTTATAAGGTGCCACCTGAATAAAAACATAAGGACTTCTAGAGCATTATTTTTCTTTGAACAAGATACTGAATTTAGAAGAAAAATATTACAAGATGCAGAGTCAATCCTGTCAAAAAACAATTATTAGAAAACAAGACATGACAGGATAATGCACGTTCTCAAGAATCAAGACTGGCATCAAAAATTCTGCAATTGTCTTTCATACTTATATTCTGCAAGCAAATTGCACTAAAGAAGCAAATAATTGCTTATTAAACCTTAACTGCTGATTAAGATAAGCGACATGCAGCTCAAACTTTAATCATGAAGAGATTCTTTTGTAACACTTAGTAGTTGGTATATTTGTATGCCTGATTCCAATAGTTTGCTTATTATATGGAAGAACAATCGGTGTCTCTTTTGAAAGCAACAGCCAGACTATAGCATGCCAGATGGACCAAACAAATCCAGTATGGTCTATTCCTCTTTAATTCTTACCAAAATAACTTCTAAGGATAGAATAAATTGGTTTCCTTCCTCAAAAAAAAAGCCTGTAGCTTCAACAGCGACTAAATGAGGTAGTCACTACAGGCAAGTTTTGCCTATAATTAGCTCTAGGTACTCATCCATGAGGTACTGAAATTGCAAATGCAATGAACTGATAGTTTAGCAACCCTCACCACGGTCAATTAAAAACTTCAATGATATTTTAAAAATTAAATCTCACATGACAGTGCAACTGCAGTGTGCAGCCCAAGTAACTTTACAAGAGCTCCAGAATAAATTAATGTAATCAGCAAAACCACAATTTGGTACTAAATAACTCTTGCCAAATATTTGTTATGTTCAATTGGAATTTTTCTTCCCGTCTTCAAAATATCATTCCCTAATATAATTGACAATCTGAGATAATGATAACAATGACTGCTGATGTACCACCACAGGCTAAAGTCAACAGATACTAGTGCCAAACTGACCTGCAGCTTGTGATTATCACCAACCATGAGTGGTTGCTGATTCACCCCCAAGAAGAATAAACACTCCCGGCAATTGGCAATACAGACTCTTTTGGCTGCTGTGATCACATGAACTCTCTCACAGTGTTCAATCCTGACAGCCTGGAAAAAAATAATCAAAGCACATAGAGGTTTCACTATCACTTTTATCAAGAGATCATCAAAATTTCACATTTAAAGAAACTATCCAATAAATAAAATGTTTCAAAATTTCCACAACAAAACCAGTCCATAACTGGAGATAAATTCAGACAGTGCATAAAAGCATTTAAAAGCGTATGCATCCTAAGAAAATAAAGCCAGTTAGAGGGAAAAAAATTCAGTGAAGACAAGTCATGCATGACCTGACAATGCATGACCAATAAATCACCAATGTACTTTCTAATGAAGACAGAATATGATAGATTTAAAAATGATAAAAAGGAAAAAATAAAATAGATTAGTTTGATGGAAGAGGCAAAGGATCCTTGATATATAGGAAATGACCGACTTAAACTAGGGATAATTGCTATGGAACCAGAGTATCCACCACTTTCTGGTGTCTCTTGCAGAAACAGGACTATGATATTACTTGCTCAAGGAACAAATTTTGCCACAATAAACTATTAACAAAAGTCTGCGATGCTACATTCTTCCATATGACACTATATGAGCTAGGTTAAAAGGAAAGCAATAACTCGCGAGGTTTAGATATTAACACCTCAATTAATTGTGCATATTTTCCGAAAGTCTTGTCCACAAAAGAACAAAAACTGTCCTGCATAACTGTTTAAAAAGGAAACAGGGAGGAAAGGATAATAAACAGGTTACACTCGATATGCCCCTCACAAAAGTGAAAATAGACACCAGATTGTATCTCTCCCCCCACCACAATCCCTCACACATACACATGGTAATGAGGGAAAATATCTGTAGCCACATTTTAAATTGAACCAGGCAACTTTCCAGTATAATATAAATAATGGATTGTAATAGATGAAAATTAAAAAGTGATTAGAACATCCAATAATGATACAAACTAACAAATCCCTAGATACCTTGCCAACAGCTCCAAGAACAATCGTAGCATCAGAGCATCCATAGACAGTTGCATATCTCAAGGGTGCTAAAATGTAAATGACAGAATCATGGCAATTCAAAACCTGCAAACATTACGCAATGTCAAAGTAACAGAAAAGGGAAATAGCATAGCAACAAACTTTGTGATAAAAGAGAGAAGGAAAAGAGGGAATCACATATGCAGATATATTGCTTTTTCCTTTTTTAATATTAATAAATACACAAATGATACTAGAAAATAAAAACTTCAACAAAAACAATGACAACAATTAGAGATGCAATTGCCTCTGAATAAGCGGGTTGGCATTCCCTGACTCAGGTTAACAACTACAAACATGTCCTTAAAAGTAAAATCCAATGAAATTAAATGAAATATATCTTTAAGTGGGTATTTGGTTAGCATTTCAATAAGAGCAGCTAGCTTCTCAACCCTCGACAACTAGCAGAGGATGTTTGGCTATTATTTTTCACCAGCTACCAGTCATTGTTAGGAGACCTAAAAGCACCCGGTTTCAAAAGCTCCAACCTCAAGCTTTTGAAGAGCTTTTCACCTTATTCCATAGTACATCCTCATCTGGACCTCCCTCTCTTAACAGTAATAAGAATTCATAACAGAATGCATTACAAGTATATAGAAAATAACAATTTGAAATACCAGACAGCAAGATAAGACACAGCCTTGATTGTCTCAAGATCAAAAACAAAAACCTAGAACACCTAACACCACAAGTGTAAATGAGCCGTGCTATTTTTGAGCTACTTGGAACTCAATTCAACAAAAGCTTGTTTAACAAGGGTCATATAACAAAGAAGTTGAGTCCAAGCCAAACAATATTTAACTCATTTAACAAGCTTATGAGTCGGCTCCCTAACAAGTTTGTAAGTTGGCTCATTAATTTAAGTAGTACTAATTTAGTTTTAAATACATGACTTATATTTTTACAATTGCATAAACATAAAAATAAATATTAAATTTAATTATTAATGAAAAATCATTAACTTTTACAATTTACTTATTCTTCTTTCAAATAAAATGGTAAATGATTTAATTTCAAATTTATATGTTTAAAATCATTAAGGCTTGATTAAACTTGTTTAAGCTAGCATTATATGAAAAAATTTAATAAGCTTCATCTTGAGTCAAAAATAAATGAATCAAGTCCAAGTTAGCTAGAGTTCAACCCGACTCATTCAGAGCCCTTCCTGAGGCATGATGGTCAGACTTGGGAACCTAGTGGTTATGCCTGATTGGCATCCCACCCTCTACATGTAGCATTTTGCATATGCATTATTTACTTGGAATCAAAGAGAAAATTCCCACACCCCACAAGAACTCCTATCCTTCGGTTAACATGTCTGGCAGAATGACTTCAACTTCAATTGCCCCCTATTCCAACACAAGCAAAAAGCTTCTCTATAGCTTCAACTTTAAGAGATCCCGTTCACAACAATTTATCAAATGTCGCAAAGGAATAAAAAAAAATGCACTTCTGATACAAATAGTTTTAAAAGAAAAGACATTAAGAACCCAAAGTACTAAAACGAATCAACATTATTCATTGTAAAATCACCAACGTATATATAACATATTTTACATGAATGACAATAATCTTTTAACGACAATGCATAAAATGAAGCTTAGCAACCATAAAACTAACCTTCACAGAAGAACCTTTAAGATCTGATGCTTGTTTTACATATGAAGATTTAGAGATCCCCTCAATAAAACTTGATCCCCTAGCACTTGGTGCAGGCTTGATTGAACTTGTACAAGCATCAGTCATCGCAACATCTGGATCAGATGCATTGGCTGGCCCATTTTCTTTTGCAGAAATTCTTTCAGTGATATGTTCTAGAGCAGCGGAAATATTTTGTGAAATCCAATCATGGACTTGCATAGCAGGAACAGGAACAGCAGGCATGTCAGGATCTGAATTGGCAAAAAATGGGGCAGCTTGACTTAGTGGAACTCCTTCTGTTCCCTTATCACCAAATTGTATCAGAAAGCCAAGGTGCTCAAATCCTTCCACAGTCAAAACCTAGAATTATGTAATAAATCATGGAAATTTAAGTCAAGCTGAAGAAACCAATAAGCATAAAAAAAAGATAAGAAACAAAAGATATTGGTAATTTTGTACTTATTCTGGATTAGAACTTCAATATTTAAATGCATCTGAAAATTTTTCAGAGCATATTTATTTCAGGACACAAAAAGTTTATAAGAATACAGATTATGTTACAAAGAACCTGGTTCTGAACAGCTAACAAGGATGAAAGCCAACCAAGAAATTGCTCAAATACAATTGCAAAACCACAATGAAGCAATTGGTATTTATTTGGCATACTGTATCTGAAACACCAGAAAGACAGTTCCCTGAAATTTCTTCAAAATTCCAGTTTGAAAATCTAAATTAAACCATTATTAGCTTTCTTGTGTGAACACATTGACATACTTTGCAAGGAAGAAGCCTTCGGTCATTTAATTTGAACCTTTTTAACATCATTGACCAAACCAACCCTCACAGATTTTATTTCAAAAAGCAAGAAAAAAATCACAGATGTTAAATAAAGGAACTCCAAGTTTGAAGCACACACCATCACATGATCTACATCTACTCACTGTTTCATTATTTATATGGAATTTTGAGCCCTAATAATTGGTTTAAAATATAGGATGAAAATCAGTAACTTCATAGAACATTTCTGCTTAAGTCAAATGTCAAACAGGAGGGGGCTGTTACAGGAGTAGCAAATAACATAAAAGAAAGAATTTAAAACATAAATGAATTGGGAAAAGTTACAATCAAAATAACTTTCTGTTTCCACCAGCATTTTCCCCTACAAGTAAACCAGGTTTACCACCGAACAAACCAAACAAACCAGATGAAAACTTTTCAAAGTGTCACAGCTATCTCCAAGTCATAGTTTATTTCCATAAGTTTTCATGCAAATAATATTAAAAAAGAGAGCTTAACCAAAACTACAGATATTAAATTTACAAACCAGAGACTCTTCGCCTTCTCCTTCCACAGGCTCTGCCAAAAGAGAGAGAATGTTAGCCATGTGCTTTTGTAGATAGGATAATTGATGAGCCTCTTCATCAGCCTGTGATGGCATAAACCGACGGCTATTGCTACGCACAAGCTGCCATATAATGGACCACAAACCTTATGTAAGGTACAAAACAACAGGATTGCTCAGATCAAGCTTTACAAAAAATAGATCAAAAATTAGAACAACAAACTATGAAATGCCAACCCAAATTTCAAATCGCATTTAAGTAAATAACAGCCTTTTGCAAACATGTCAACAATTCAATTCAATAACATTCTTGCAGATTTATGACAATTTAAGCCTGTATCCATTAATTGCAAACTTTTATTTAGAGGTTGAAAGAATGGAATGTTAGAAACTACAAGATCATAAACATGACAAATACGCAACTACGGTGCAACCATATTAATTCAAGCATTCTTTTGATCTTGCAAACGAGGAGAACAGGAAAAGCATCATAGGTAAACTAAGAAAAGGGAATCAGAACCTACTGGTTAGATTCAAAGAGAATAATTATCAATATGCATCAGTCACAAGTCCACTGGACAATAAAACCAATTTAGCATGCTACACCATTGCCATGTATTAAACACTTAAAATTGCATTCAAGACGTGAACTAGATGGAATACTTTCATCAGAATCTAATAAAACCAACAAAATAGTCTGATGCCACTCTCCTAAAACAAATTTCTAGGCTAAAGCAATAACAATCTGAAAATAGCTATAATTACCAGGAGAAAAAGGAAAATTTAGCCAAAAGTAACATCAAACCAAGGACTTTAAACAAATTCAATCACATGCAATTTTCATAATAGCCAAGAGACATAATGAAAATTGCCTGCTCTGCTTTACAAATGCCAATTTAGCCTAACATGGTGTTTCAATAATTAGTTTCAAACTTCAGATATTTACGCTAATTGCTGTTAACTTGCTCATAGGAACTAATTAACCAGTTAAAGAGTATCACAATTCATACACTTCAATTTATCATTTAATCCTCAACAGCAAATTTCAGCAACCATAACACAATGCCATACCCAGAAACCAATATATTCAAACATTGTCAAATAAACCAAAATTTAAATTAAAACAATCTAATTCAAAAAAAAAAACCTAGTTCAATATTAACTAATCAAGCACAAAAGTAAATTGACCTGTAGAGGTGATAAAGCAGATAAGTAACCGTCAAAAGCTGATGTGGAAGGCCAAACATCAGCAACAGCAGCAGAATCTTTATGAGTCCGCGGCAGTAACTTCTTGTAGCTCTGAATATACAAAAATAATATCAGATCAAGCAAATCCGCACCAACCGAATCGATATCCCCGGGTTGTGCCTTGACGAGCGGGTCAGAATCCGAGTGAAGAACCGATGCTAGCGTGTCTAAAACGAGCCTAGCGTGGTCCGTTGAGATCTGGAGCGAGTCGGCAAGAATTGCGGAGTCAATTCGTTGGTTATGAGATGCAAGTTTCTGCTTCAGTTGCGAAAGTGTTTGAGTCGGGTCGGGAAATATTAGTTTAGGGATTGGAAGAAGCCCGTGTTCAAATGGCTCCCGCCGTGGATGGATTAATGAGTTTGGGTTCGGGCTAGGGTTTGGATTTGTATCGTCTGTAGACGTTGACGGTGGTTCGACGGAATCCGTCATGGCGGTTGGTTCTTCTCCTTTTGGTTCGATTTCTTCGTATTGCAGATCTTTTGAGGAAACGATGAATGGTGTTATGGGGAGAGGAGGAAGGAAGTCGAGCAAGAGAGAGTGAGGAGAAATGATTAAGTGTGGTTGATTTCACTGTAGAATAACTGCATGGCAGGATTGTATTGGCTGTTATCTCATGAAAGATGGAAATGAATGATAGATAAACATGCTCCTGAACCAAATAAATACCTTAACCAAAAATAAAATAAAATAAAAATAAATTATAAATGCCAATATAGTGTTATTTAAATTTTGGTATACTGAACTTTCCAAGTCTTCTTGTAAGTTTTTAATCAAGGTAGCAAAAGCAAGAGGCTTATAATTAAAATTAATAAGTTAGATTTAAATTATGATAATTTTTATATAAATATTTAATTTAAAATTATATATTAATATTTTTAAAATTATATATAATTATAATTTAATCTTAATATACCTCTTCTCTTAAAATCATCTTACAGCTAGGGTTAGAGTTTCTCCAACCTTGAAATATAATTGATGTGGAACTCTTTCCTTTGGGGTAGCTTTTGATAAAAAAAAAATTGTGTTTCTTTACTAAATACTAAAGAAGTATTGCAAGTCGATGTCGTTTTGCATACCTAGCTAGAAAACCCTCCCATTAAATAATGTTATTATATTCTTCGCAGCAAACAACATCGCTACTACTTCTAAATTATATGATTTCTCACTTGATGCATCATCATTTTATGTTTAGGAAAACGATATCATTTTGGTTGTAATATAAAGTTGAATATGTTGCCCTATATTGTATTTCCAATTATCGCTTTCCATTATTCTTTGGATTGTTATCCAATGATCCATGAGGTAATACTAGATGTGAAGAATAAAAAATATTGAAAGAAGATATTTTCTTGATTTTTTAATGTTCTTAGCATTATCTTATTCTACATTTTTAAATATTAAATAAAGTAAAAAAGTTTGCTAGTTTATCTTCCTTTCTTATATACTTTATTTTTGTTTTTTATTTATTTCATTTTTATCTTATCCTTCACCTTTCTATCCATGTTGATCTTTGATCTAAATACATTCCTCCATTTTTCATTGCTTTTACGAAGGCGTTCAATTTTTACTCCTCATATGCAGATCATTAGTCTTGAGTTCTTCATTGATTGATTGCAATATGGAAAAAAAAAACTCTCCCTTGCAAATGTTAATTGTTGTGATTCATATGTTGACAGATCTAGATGTGTTTGATTATGAAGATATAAAACTCAATTTGTGATAGCTGTAGCAAGAAACATAGATTTGTTTCAATGTTAATGGATCCCTTACTTTTACCTTCACCCTCATCTCTGGTTTTACTTTCTCATTCACATTTTTTCCCTTTCATTTTCTCTTTTAATTTTTTCACTTTGTACACTCCAATTATTCTAATCAAGGGATTTGTCTATCATAAAGTTTTCTTAATTTTCTTATTAATTGAAAAATTTTAAGATTCGGTCTTTGACATCTTTTTTGGATTCTAGAGAACACAATTTATATTTATAAAATTTCTTAATATTAATTGGATGTGTTTTTATTGTCATTTGATATTAAGAAATGAATTATGTTTTGCTCTTCCTCTATACATCTTCAATTTAGGAAATTATGATTGGTTTTATCAATTTGATTTATTAAACATCATATTAAGGTTATTATTTACATTTTATTTTTTTGATAATCATGAGTTATTAATTGAGAAAAGCTCATTTTTTACAAAGAGATTAGGAAGAATGGGTTCAATTGATAATAGAAATCAAAAGGAGGAAATTGAACATCAAGCTATGAACATTTTTAGACCAGTTTATTGATAATAAAATGTAGGTTGCCTTTATTTACTTTTGTTTATTTATTCTAGCTTTGCATTGTTCTTTTCTTATTTGTAGTCTTCAACCTTTAAAAAGTTTTTTTTATCTATTTTATTACTATTTTATTTAAAATTATTGATAAATTCTGTTACGCCCGCGTCTAGGACCCTAGTAGTTTGTACATATACGTATGCTTATTAGGGTGTATGTATGTATGTAGACATGTATATATATGTATGTATGCAATGAATGAATATGATGTGATGATGTTTATATGGAAATGCATGTTAATGGAAGTGAGTATGTTGTTGGTTTTGTGTTTATGCTTGTATGTGTGGTTATAATGTGAT